>CAMZMU010000087.1:1021743-1110625 GCA_947311845.1 Poa pratensis
CCTGAAGATCGGGGCAATAAGTGCCTTGTTGTCCAAATTCGATAATCTACCGCGACCGCCCAGACGGCTGCTGAGATCGAGGCCCCACCTAATCTCTTCCAGTTCCTAGGAGTTCCCGATAGAAGCCATACATATTAACATATGAGCTGCAAATCATCAGCATTTGAGATGATCCTATCGTCAACACGCAAGGACAGATTGAACATCTCCGCTTTCTACCGTCTGCAACAGCATGAAAAAAGAGGTATTTCCATCACCCTTGAGAATCCATTGTTGGCGGCAACACTGCTGCCAATAAAGTTCCTCACACTAAGAGATGAATGCCATCTCATCTTCAAGTGAGTATCTCCTACCCTACTCGGAGTCGAGAGAATTTGTAGGTCCGCGTTGCTGTCTAGAGCCTCGAGCTCTTCCCCAATATCTTTTTTTGTGGCCTTTAAGGCACTGCCCATTAGCCCCCCAACCCCTAAGGGATCTCCACGCCTTTTTGCACATGCCGCCACAAGTCCATCTGGTTGCAAAGTGGACCGAACCGGTGTGTGGGGAGGCGAGAGCTAAACCCCATTTAGCTCCGACTAGCCTGTCAAAGTCCGGATGCCCAAGACATTACTTTCCGAAGAAAAATTTGTGGCTCTGAGCGCGGATCCCTCCCCGGATCGAGGATCATCGTGAAATGATCCGATCCTATCGTAACTCAGCTTGTAGGGCACAGCAAAACATGAGCTTCCAACTCAGCTAAGACCAAACTCTATCAATCACACATCTAGCGGGGTCCAACTGCTTATTGGTCCAAGTACAGCGTGATCCCACCCTCTGATCTCGCGAAGAGTAAGATCTGCAATACAATCATTAAAGCGCCCTAGGCCTTGGTTACATTTGTTGAACTCTTCTTCATAGCACTTCAAATTAGATTTGAAGTCCCCTCCCACCATAATGGGAAGTGTGGATGATTTGATCTTAAGGTGGAGCTCAGCCAAGAAGGCTAGGGATAGAGAGTGGTCGGCAGGTCCATAAACCACAATCGCCTCCCATCTAAAGTGATTGTTTTTCTACAGAGCTCCATATAGCGAAGAAGGTGCCTGTGGGATGCCATCACCTCGAAGGCATTTATCGTTCACTCCCATTAGGATTCCCCGAATGGCCCACTGCCAGAATCCAATGCCAAATGAAATTGGAGGAGCCACTAATGAACAGAGCTTGAAATCCGAGAAAGGCAGTGATTGTCTCTTGAATACTAATGAGATCAATTCGCTTCCTCCTGATGAACTCGATTAGCTGGCGTCTCCTGTCCTAACTGACTAAATCCACACATGTTCCATATAAAGCATTTCATTGCCCCTGAGGGATCGTGTCCCCCCCCATTGTAAAGCTCACCTACCTCTCCCTAAACCTGAGTCCCTGGCAAAATCTAGAGCCGCGCCCCCTGGTATGGCTTTTGACTCCTACCCCTACCCTGGCTGTAGACAGATCAACTCAATGGTGTGTCCCCCCCGAGGGGTCGGAAGAGACGGTTGAGTCCCTTGCCTCCGCGGCTGGGATTTAAGAAGCTCTTTCTTGGCTTCGCACTCAGCGAGTGTAGCCTGGACTAATTCTTGTCCTCTAAAACCGGAGATTTGATCTAACGGAATCCCCTATCAGTCAGAAATATCACATGGCTATCTGCTGCAACCTTTAACCAATTTGCATTCGACGCCAAAGATAGCACATTGAATGAAGAGACTTTAGAGCGAACGATGTTTACCTCCCATTTCTCTGCCATGCGAAGCATTACCCTTTGCATCATCGAAGACTTGCATGTGTTCCTTGAGCTTTTGCAAGTTACCTTCACAGGGGAACAGTGCTTGTGGGACTTGTGCACCCTTCTCGCACGTCCCGCGTGTCCTCTGCCACTTACTAGAAGGTCTTCAGCCCCTCCTGGTTCGGTAGCATATTGTCGATGATCCTCCACAACAAGCTCCCATAGTAGGTAAATAGCTAGGTGTAACGTTATTAGTGCGCCCTAAAAAATGCACGCTACTAATATCAGTAGCGTGCTAAATAAGCCACGCTACTGTAATAAACTACTGGTAGCGTCCTGTTAAAAAAGCACGCTACTAGTATTTGGGAATCAGCAGCCAGACTACTACCAGACTACTAATTCGTGGCATTCAGCCTGCACGCTACCAATAAACAGGTACCGGTAGCGTGGCATTTGTGGCCCACGCTACTGCTCCCCCCGACCGTACCGGACCGCGCGCTGCCACAGCCCACACCCCGTCCCCTCTCTCTCTCCCCCTTATCCTCGTTCTTCTCCTCGCCTCCTCGGTCTCTCCTCTCTCGATCCCCTCCCAGTCTCTCTCCCTCTTCCCGATTCCACACCGCCCCCCCATACCCTTACCCTCTCTCTTTCGATCCCCATATCCATCCTGGCCGCCGCTCACCACAGCCCTGCGTCCCGCCGGTGTAGCTACTCCCGCCGCCCGCCCCGCACAGTCCTCCGGCCAAGTCGCTGCTCCTCGCCGTCCCCAACCCCGCCATGGAGATTCTCGTGGCTGAGGAGGCTCTCCACGCAGATCGACAGAGCTGCTCACGCGGCACCGATCTGGAGGCGCACCACATAGAGCTCGTCCCCATCCCCGTCCCTTCAACTCCCGCGACCAGATCGAGCGGCGCGCAGCCGGGCCTGCTCGCTGGCGCACGCGTCCGTGCGTGAGCCCACGAGCGCGGCTCCGTCGATCTCGCCTGCCCGCGTCACCGATGGCAGCTGATGCACGTCGGCAAACAGGCCGTGCTGTAGACACGAGCTCGGAGGCTACTCGGAAGACCTGCAGCGGCACGCGTGTTCAGAGGCGACCTGGAGCATGGATGTGCAGCGGCATGAGCTCGGCGGCAACGCATCCATGACCACAGCGGCGCATCCCCGATTACGGCGGCGGCGTATACGTCGACGTATATGGCGCGGCATATTTTGTATTTTTTTTAAATACATGATTTCTTACCAGTGGAGTGTAGTGCAGCGGCCCGCTACTAATATTCGCGTTACTAGTAGCGTGGGTGCCGGCCACGCCACCAGTAGTTTTTACCAGTGACGCGCTACTGGTGGCGTGGGGCCCCACGCTACTAGTAAGTGAAATCAGTACGCTACTAGTAGCCTTTTTCCTACTAGTGTCCTTGATCACTGGATCCGGCGACCGGAGATCCCGTTTGGTAGGCACCGCATCGTCTCCTTTCCCGATGTCTGGGTAGCACCAGGGCGAGGAATCTAATGTGTCACCCGAGTCAGTAGAGCTCGGGACTTGGAAGGGCGAGATATCATCTGTAACAGTAGAGTCATCGGCGCACGTGCCTCCATCCAGCAACCCTGGCGAACTGACCTTCTCCGACTCAGAGCCCAAGTCACGTGTCCGCTCCATCCCAGGTGAAGCAGGGATGTCCAGCAACTTAGCCTTAGCTGCAAGACAAGCACGGAAGGCCCCATCTTCTAGAAATTTCGAGCTGTATTCATTGAGAGGCAAGGCTATGCATGGCGGGTCCTTCCTGAGCATGTGAGGGAGGCACATCAACGAGTTGGCACCGCGACAGGGGCAGAGAGCGGCGCCGGTTTCGAGCCTCCATGTATCACTGGAGTGGAAGTGATGGACCGGCAGGATCCTTGCCCCCCCCCCCCCCCCCAGTATGTTAGTAGTGGGAGCCATCGACGACCCGTCTTTGTCCTTGACTTTCCTACCACTAGCCTCCCACTCCTCCAGCATGAGGCTCATGTTGGACTCATCCTCCTTCTCATCCTCATCACTTGGTGGATGCAGAGGGGGAGGTGGCGCTCCGCTGGAACCTAGAGAAAGAGGTTCGACGCACATGACAAAGCTCACACGGCGGCGAAAGAACTTGAATTCCCCCTCACTTTGGACAAGTCGTGGCTCCAGAGCTTCACCCGAACCGGGCCATCACGGATGATAGAAAGTTCATCGACCACTACCACCGTGCCCAGGACCTTGGCAAATACTCTGATTACTGTGCAGTTTTGTCCGGTAGCCGGGGTCATGCCTGCAGTACCCTTAGACTTCTTCTTCTTAGTGCGTTGGTTTTTCCCCTGCCGCGAAGCACCAGCATCCCCCCACTAGGGTTACTGTGCACACCCTCATGCCCTCTCACCCTCCCTGGGAGCCTGGGATCGGCGGTCGAGGTGGTGGTGGAGGCAGCGACTGTTGCGCTCCCTGTTGAGGCGTTGCCTTAGTCCTGCTCCCGCCGCCAATCGTCCTCCTCTTCCTCCCACCGCTCGCGCGGTCGCTTCCCGTACCGATCCCGCTCCATGAGAGATGCTAGAAGAGCACGATTCGCGGATGGTAGATGAAGTTTCCTAGCTCTAGCACCCCACCTCCTCACTTCCCTTACCGCCGCCACAAACCCTAGCTGTATCTACTATCGAGTCATAGGCCAATTCAACTCTGTAGAAATAACGCTTGATCATTATTTCTGTCACTTGTGGGGATGTTGACTTTCTATACTTTGCTCATGTAGGTCCAGTTGTTGATATACTTCATGCTCAAATACGCCATGGAGATTTTACTTTCTGAGTCAAGTGTCATTACCACTCACTATTTCCATTGGAATACAACCTCTGTATCAATATTTCTAGCGATTCTTGGCTTGACAGTACTGCCTATTAATGCCGTCGTTGGGACATGCATCAGCAACATGTTTGAGGACAGGTTTGTGAATCAAATTCTCTTTTCCATTTCTTTCTTGTACTACTTACCTACCCATAAGTGATAAGTCAGTCTATATGCGAAGCTGAGGGCAATCTTAATTATTTACGTCGATTGATGGCTTTCCCTAATAAACGTTTTTCTGCCATTTGTTATGTAGATTGTACCATTTTCCCGCTAGTTTTACAGATATTAACAGATGTCAGTAATTACTGTTTTGCCAGGCAACTTTTGATGGCTTCTCAAATTACACTGCTAGTAGGCATTATTTGCAGCTTCAAAGTTACGAGTAAATACCCTGTTATCCAGTATGTCGGCTCAGCGCTAGTTACATTCGTCTCTGCTGAAGTTCTTGAAGGTAAGAAATTCTTCTAAGTTTAATTACAACCTCTTCTTCTTCGTAGTACCATTGGAAGGATCTCTCCTTTGCAGAAGCAAAATAGTAGTATCATTGGAGGCACAGCTGGTTTATGCGTCGAACTAAGAAACGTTTGCTCCTGCCTTGTATGTAGTTCACACTCTGAGCAAACGTTTTTTGGGATAATGTCTATCTCGCATTGCCAAATATATGCAGGCGTGAACCTTTCCCTCCTATCGAGAGTGATGCCATCGCGTCTCTCAGGCGGCACGTACAACGGCGGGCTCCTCTCGACGGAGGCTGGAACATTGGCGCGAGTGTTGGCAGACGGCACAATCACCGCAGCAGGGTACCTGGGCATCGGGAGGCTTCTCAACGTCACCTTGCTGCCGTCACTGGTGATCTGCGCCATGTCAATTGTCTGCACCTTGTGGACGTACGACTTGCTCTTCTGATGGCAACAGCCATTGTCCCAAGGGACAATCTCTTCATTTGGTGTAATGTAATGGTATTCGTTTCCATGTAGTACTATCATGCTTTATGCATGCAGCGCTCTACACTTGTACTGATGTACATGCGACGGCCTGCAGTTCATTAATAACTACTGGACAACCTGCCAAAGGAGAGTTGCTCGAAGACTGTTTTTAGCTCCAAAAACTGCCAAGATGGAGATTGGAGTGATTGCCAACCACTCAATTGTATACCACCTTATCGATTAGATGTTGCCACGCTCCACCCGTCTAAGTTTGGTGTTCGATAATGGCAGCCTCAAATACCTAAAAGGTTTATCTCAAAATATAAAATACCGAAAAAGTTTCCACACTATTAAGAGGGATCCTTTTTTTTTAGTAATAGGGATCCCGCACTATTAAGAGGGGATCGTTGGAGGTTGCGAAGGACTTGATCGAGTAAAAGTTTCCACCAAAAAGCCTATCCTAAACACCCAAAAGATCCCAGTGAAGATTAGACAAAAAAAAGTACTTGTCGAAAGCTGAAAAACGAGTGGACACACCAGGGCGGACTATCTAGGCCAATTCAGGCCGGACTATCCGGCTGATGTATCCTGCCTAGGGTCTGAGGTCAATGGGGGTGATTCCCAGGTGCCAGACGTAGGCCGGAATGTCCGGCTCATGTCCAGTTGCTCTCAGGTTGAGGCCGGACTGTCCGGCCCTTGTCTGGGCGCTCTCGGGTTGAGGCCGAACTGTCCAGCCCTTGTCCGGGCGCTCTCAGGATCAGCCCGGACTGTTCAGGCAGGTGCTCCCAGACTGTCCGGCCCCTGGGGTGTGTTTTTCTGTGGACGACTGGCTGTAGACAGGCAGCCGGACTTTCCGGGCCTATTCTGGCCGAACCGTCTGCCCCTGTCTCAGCAACAAAAACGGTTAATTTTCGGGCCCCTCTATATAAGGCCCCTACCCCTTCGTTCCCTACTCTCTCCTACTGGTGACTTCAACCATTCTTTTAATTCTAGATCTGAGAAAAATCATTCCCTACTCTCTCCTACTTCAATTCATTGATTCCTTGAGAGATCTGTGTGGGATTTGTGAGAGGAGCTAACCCTAAACAAGATCTGATCCTCCCATCTCTTTCGCCCAATCAATTTCGTGATTTGAGTAAGTTCCAAGCTTTCCCCCTTCGATCTTGTTACTCTTGGAGTTTGAGGGCTCCTAGGCGGTAGGTTCACCGGGAGCTTTCAAGTTGTGATTTGCACTGGAAGTTTGTGACGGATTGGAGGTCTCCCTAAGGCCTCCACTAGTGATTGAGCTCCTACTTCGTGGAGGATGCTCAAGGAGAAGAAGGCGAGCCTTGGTGGCATTTGGGGGTCCTTCGTGGTAACCGACACTTCTCCAACGGTTATTAGCTTCCCCTCAAGGAAGTGAACATCGGGATTCATCTTTGTCTCAGCGTGTCTCGGTTATTTCTATCTGAGCTCTTTCACTTGTATTTATCTTTATGATAGCCTGCGTGCTTTAAGTATCTTATATCATCATATAAGTTGCTTCACATAGTTGCATTAGGCATGTCTTATTTATCAGACCCAAGAACTCTTTTTAAGGGCTTTACCGCCTTAAGAGTGAGAAGGGCGATCCGATGAACGAGGGCCAGCGAGGCGAGATGTGGGTGTCAGAAATGGAGGAGGCGAGAGGAGAGATGTGGGCTTTGGTTGGTTGGTCATCGGGGGTTGTTGCGGTGTGTGGCTGCTTGAACTGGGCTCCTTCTTACTACTGCTCACTGGGCTACGCTTAAGTACACATGGTAAGCCTCACTCACTCTCTCTCTCCCTCTCCTGGGTTGGGTTTCTTCTGAAACCATTCTCGAATTATTGAAATATTCAAAACCACTTCTGAAACTGGAAGCCATCTGCTGGAGCCAAAATGATTCTTCCTGCTGGAGTCAGAAAAACTTTAGTATTTTTGTTAACCATATCAGTTTCTTTGGATTCATTCATCATGAGTATTTACATACAACATTAATAGAAAAGAGTTATATCAGGAGTACTTGAGGACTTCGCTTATAGAGAGCAATTCCTGCATACTGATCTATGTGTAAAGATGTAATTTTTAATTTGAAGCTATACATATATTGAATTAAAAGAGATGTTGTCTTCTTTTTTTGCTCTTTCTTAGATTTTTATAGTAACATACATATCAGATGGGTTACATGGATTTTTATTTATTTTATTAATGATCAAATCTCGAGATCTTTTTTAAAGCAAAGTTGGGATTTCTAGCTTTTTTTTGTTGGTATATTTGCATATAACATAGATAAATGCGTGCGTGAATGAGATGATACACAGAAAGTTAAAAAAAATCACATTCTAGGAGTATATCAGTGGGAATTTCATCATTTGACGAATTCTAATATTCCCTCCGTCCCATATTAGTTGTCGCTAAAACGGATGTATCTAGCACTGAAATACGTCTAGATACATTCATTTCAGCGACAACTAATTGTCGCTAAAACGGATGTATCTAGCACTGAAATACGTCTAGATACATTCATTTCAGCGACAACTAATATGGGACGGAGGGGTTAATTTTTCTGATACCTCCATTGTTATTTTGTCGTGATCCAAATTCGTATATACTGATAAAGGCCGACTTGTGACGAGGAGTACGATACGAGTTGTACTCGATTTGGAGGTCACGTTACCGACCTAGATTAGGTCAGGGCACCTATAAATACATCTTGTAAGCCGCCGTCATGGGATAAGTCGCATTGTGTAAATCCCCGGCGTTTGTAACCTCACCCAATATAGTGAAGTATTACTGGCTGGCGCCCGTGGTTTTTTCTCCTCCATTGTCGGAGGGGTTTTCCACGTTAAATCTCGTGTCCCCGTTGGTTGATCTTTTCGCTACTTCGTCATTTTATTTGCTATCGTTTATAATAAGTGGTATCTGAGCCATGTTTCAGATATGTTTTCAGATTAGGGTTTCGCGATGGCATCGATGTAGTTTGATCTACGCGCTGGACTACAAGACGAGATTTTCGTTGTGGCAGGTCAAGATGCGTGCGATCCTCGCACAGTCCAATGATCTTGACGAGGCGCTGGAGAAATTCGGCGACAAGGATGCGGCATGGACCGCCGATGAGAAGCGGAAAGACCGTAAGGCTTTATCGCTTATTCAACTTCATCTATCTAATGATATTCTGCAAGAAGTACTCCAGGAGAAAACCGCAGGCACTGTGGGCTAAGCTGGAGTCGATCTGCATGTCCAAAGATCTCACCAGCAAGATGCATGTGAAGATGAAGTTGTTCACGCACAAGTTGCAAGAAGGTGGTTCGGTAATGAATCACTTATCGATCTTTAAGGAGATCGTTTCTGACCTAGTGTCGATGGAGGTAAAGTACGATGATGAAGATCTAGCACTTTTACTTCTATGCTCGCTGCCAAATTCCTTTGCAAATTTTCGTGATACCATACTGTTAAGCCGTGATGAACTAACCACCGCGGAAGTATATGAGGCCCTGCTTGCCAGGGAAAAGATGAAAGGTATGGTACAGAAAGAGGAGTCGTCCTCCAAGGGCGATGCTTTGCAGGTCCGAGGGAGGCCTGAGCAGCGAGATAACCACTACCACAACAACAACAGAGATAAGAGCAAGGGTGACAGAGGTCGCTCAAAGTCTAAAGGACGTGACAAGTTCTGCAGGTATTGTAAGAAATCTAATCATGTCATTGATGATTGTTGGAAGTTGCAGAACAAGGAGAAAAGAAAAGGTACTTACCAACCGAAAAATAATGAAGGTAATAATACCGGTGAGGCTTCTGTTGTTGATGGTAGTTCTGATGGCGATGCCTAGCTGTTTTAGCTGCATGTGTTTCTCGTCAGGATGAATGGATTCTAGATACTGCATGTTCTTTTCATATTTGCTGTAACAAAGATTGGTTCAGTTCTTATGAGTTAGTGCAGACTGGAGATTTCGTGCGTGTGGGAACGACCAACAATGCACATTGTTGGCGTTGGTTCGTTCAGTCAAGACACATGACGGTATGACACGCACGCTGACGGGAGTGAAACACATACCAACCATGGCAAGAAATTTGATCTCGCTCAGTACCCTTGACTGTGACGGGTACAAGTACGGAGAATAACTCCTAAAGGTATCAAAAGGTTCTCTCATTATGGTTGGTGATATGAATTCTGCTAAGTTATATGTTCTTAGAGGTAGCACGTTTCTGGTACTGTTGCTGCTGTTTCTCATGATGACGCTAGTAAAACTAACCTTTGGCATAAGCGTCTTGGACATATGAGTGAACTTGGTATGGCAGAATTGATCAAGAGAGACTTGCTGCAAGGATGCAGTTTGGGTAAGATGCAGTTCTGTGAACACTGCATTTCGGTAAGCACACAAGAGTTAAGTTTAATGCTTCGTTCACACCACCAAAGGTACACTTGATTATGTACATGCTGATGTTTGGGGGCCATCTCGTAAGCCCTCTTATGGTGGTGCTCGTTATATGCTTACCATTATTGATGATTACTCTAGAAGAGTTTGGCCTTATTTCATGAAAAATAAGGATGATACGTTTGCTGCTTTTAAAGAGTGGAAAGCTATGATTGAAAGGCAAACAGAAAGGAAGGTGAAATTACTTCGTACTGACAATGGTGGCGAATTTTGTTCGAATGCCTTTAATGATTATTGCAGGAAAGAAGGCATTGTCAGGCACCTCACCATCCCGTACACGCCTCAGCAGAATGGTGTAGCGGAGCGGATGAACAGACCATCATCTCCAAGGCTCGCTGCATGATCTCCAACGCTCGCATGAGTAAGCGTTTTTGGGCTGAGGCGGCTGCCACCGCCTGCTACTTGATAAACAGGTCACCATCTATTCCCCTCGACAAGAAAACTCCCATCGAGGTATGGTCAGTACTCCTGCTGATTATTCACAGCTTAAAGTTTTCGGTTGCACTGCTTATGCTCATGTTGATAATGGAAAGTTAGAGCCGAGAGCTATTAAGTGTGTGTTCATTGGTTATGGTTCGGGTGTAAAAGGATACAAGTTATGGAATCCCGAAACTAACAAGGCATTTATGAGCAGGAGTGTTGTTTTCAATGAATCTGTTATGTACTTTGATAAGTTGTCCTCAGATGTTTTGCCAGATTTTTCTGAGGAGCAGGTTCGTGTCGAGGTGGAGCACTCTGTTGAAAAGGAAAATGTCACTGTTGACAATGATGGTGCTACTTCAGATGATTCTGATCCTGATTCTTCTGGTTCTGATTTTTTTTTTTTTATAATAATAATAATGTTCAGAACTCACCCCTGTTTTGCAGCCACAACAGTCTATTGCTGCTCGTAGGAACAGGAGGAATTGTGGTCCTCGACCACGTTTAATTGAAGAGTGTAACATTGTTGATTATGCTCTGAGTTGTGCAGAACAGGTGGAGCACGGACATGAGCCGTCCACTATACTGAAGCTATTGGTTCCGGTGACCGCGAGAAGTGGCTTGCTGCTATGCAAGAAGAGATGCAGTCACTCGATAAAATGGCACATGGGAAGTTGTGCGCTTGCCTAAGAAAAAGAAGGCAGTCCGCTGTAAGTGGATCTTCAAGAGAAAGGAGGGTTTATCTCCTAGCGAGCCTCCGAGGTTTAAGGCAAGGTTAGTTGCAAAAGGCTTCAGTCAAATTCCAGGTGTTGATTATAATGATGTTTTCTCTCCAGTTGTTAAGCATAGTTCAATTCGTACATTTTTGGTATTGTTGCTATGCGTGATCTTGAGCTTGAGCAGTTAGATGTAAAGACTGCGTTTCTGCATGGAGAGTTGGAGGAGGAGATATACATGGACCAGCCAGAAGGGTTCATAGTGCCTGGTAAGGAGGATCTTGTGTGTAAGTTGAAAAGGTCCTTATACGGTTTGAAACAATCTCCTCGTCAGTGGTATAAAAGGTTTGATTCTTTTATGTTGTCACATGGCTTTAAGAGGTCTGAATTTGATAGCTGTGTGTACATTAAGTTTGTTAATGGATCACCTATATACCTGTGTTATATGTTGATGATATGTTGATTGCTGCCAAGAGCAAGAAAGATATCGCTGCTCTCAAGTCACAGTTGAGTAGCGAGTTTGAGATGAAGGATCTTGGTGCTGCTAAGAAAATTCTAGGTATGGAGATTACCCGTGACAGAAATTCTGGTTTGTTGTTTCTTAGTCAGCAAAATTACATTAAGAAAGTTCTTCATCGTTTTAACATGCATGATGCAAAGTCTGTTAGTACTCCTATTGCTCCTCACTTTAAATTGTCAGCTGAACAATGTCCTAGTACGGATGAGGATTTTGAGTACATGTCTAGAGTTCCATATTCTAGTGCTGTTGGTTCTTTAATGTATGCCATGGTTTGCTCACGTCCAGATTTATCATATGCTATGAGTTTGGTTAGTAGATATATGGCTAATCCTGGTAAAGAACATTGGAAGGCTGTTCAGTGGATTTTCAGGTACCTTCGTGGCACATCCAATGCTTGCCTCAAGTTCGGCAAGACTGATGAGGGACTCGTAGGCTATGTGGATTCAGATTTTGCTGCCGATTTGGATAAGAGGAGATCCCTCACAGGTTATGTGTTCACGCTTGGTGGTTGTGCCGTGAGTTGGAGGGCAACGTTGCAATCCGTTGTTGCCCAGTCTACCACTGAAGCAGAGTACATGGCTATTGCTGAAGCATGTAAAGAATCGGTTTGGCTGAAAGGTTTGTTTGCTGAGCTTTGTGGAGATGATACTTGCATTAACCTGTTTTGTGATAGTCAGAGTGCTATTTACCTTACTAAGGATCAGATGTTCCATGAGAGAACAAAGCACATTGACGTCAAATACCATTATATGTGTGATTGTTGCAAAAGGTAAGCTGAAGGTATGCAAGATAAGTACTCATGATAATCCTGCTGATATGATGACAAAGCCAGTTCCTGTTACTAAGTTCGAGCTTTGCTCGGGCTTAGTTGGTATCACTGTCTAGCCCAAGAGGCTATTTGGCGCCGAAGGTGTTTTCTTTGTTGTTTCAGGTGAAGTTCTCGTTCATGCTACAATATGAAATTTGTCTCAAGGTGGAGTGTTATTTTGTGGTGATCCGAATTCGTATATACTGATAAAGGCCGACTTGTGACGAGGAGAGCGGAGCGTCCCGGAGTATTTTCTGGAAGCCATCTGCTGGAGCCAAAATGATTCTTCTTGCTGGAGTCAGAAAAACTTTAGTATTTTTGTTAACCATATCAGTTTCTTTGGATTCATTCATCATGAGTATTTATGAGAGCGCCGTTTTGGCTCCCGGGAGCATATGCTCCCGGTATTTTCAAAAAAAATTCAAAATTTGAAAACTTATCAAAAAAATCTGAAAACAATCATGCACGTACCTGACCATGGTACGCACCACCGTGTATTTTTTTCGCGTCGAAATGACATCGTATGCGCCCTGTACAAAAATGACAAATTTCTGACAGGAAAATGAGATCTAGAAATTTGAATTTCTGACAGGAAATTTTCATTTTTGTACCGGGCGCGTACGATGTCATTTCGGCGCGAAAAAAAACACGGTGGTGCGTACCATGGTCAGGTATGTGCATGATTTTTTTCAGATTTTTCTGATAAGTTTTCAAATTTTGAATTTTTTTTGAAAATACCGGGAGCATATGCTCCCGGGTGCCAATGCGGATTTCCGAGTATTTACATACAACATTAATAGAAAAGAGTTATATCAGGAGTACTTGAGAACTTTGCTTATAGAGAGCGATTCCTGCATACTGATCTATGTGTAAAGATGTAATTTTTTAATTTGAAGCTATACATATATTGAATTAAAAGAGATGCTGTCTTCTTTTTTTTTGGCTCTTTCTTAGATTTTTATAGTAACATACATATCAGATGGGTTACATGGATTTTTATTTATTTTATTAATGATCAAATCTCGAGATCTTTTTTAAAGCAAAGTTGGGATTTCTAGCTTTTTTCTTTTGGTATATTTGCATATAACATAGATAAATGCGTGCGTGTATGAGATGGTACACAGAAAGTTAAAAAATCGCATTCTAGGAGTATATCAGTGGGAATTTCATCATTTGACGAATTCTAATATTCCCTCCGTCCCATATTAGTTGTCGCTAAAACGGATGTATCTAGCACTGAAATACGTCTAGATACATTCATTTCAGCGACAACTAATATGGGACGGAGGGGTTAATTTTTCTGATACCTCCGTTGTTATTTTGTGGTGATCCAAATTCGTATATACTGATAAAGGCCGACTTTGACGAGGAGAGCGAGCGTCCCGGAGTCAGAAGTTGTACTCGATTTGGAGGTCACGTTACCGACCTAGATTAGGTCAGGGCACCTATAAATACATCTTGTAAGCCGCCGTCATGGGATAAGTCGCATTGTGTAAATCCCCGACGTTTGTAACCTCACCCAATATAGTGAAGTATTGCTGGCTGGCGCCCATGGTTTTTTCTTCTCCATTGTCGGAGGGGTTTTCCACGTTAAATTTCGTGTCCCCGTTGGTTGATCTTTCCGCTACTTCGTCGTTTTATTTGCTATCGTTTATAACATCCGTGGCCTAATTAGAGACATATGTGTACATTTTTTAAAGAAAGACATATATGTAATTATCAGGCCGTGCATCAAAGTATTAGCAACAATCCCACCTCTAGAACCACATTCAGATGAACCCATGCTTTCAATACTACATGATTCTGGTGCAAAGGGCAAAGAAATAGATAAGAGCTTTGATCACATGAAGAGCCGGAGGAGCGAGAGGCAGACCCCACTGCTACATGCATGGATAAAGTGATGGACGAACCAATATCGTACTACTCTTACATTATCTCTTACAATTGTCACCTCCAAGGGCATACCAAGATATACGGCACAGCTAACGGGACTTCTTTCCACATCCCGCGGTGCTTGAGGGCAAGATCGTCGGCTTCTTTGGACGCGCTGGCGCCTTCCTGTTCCTGGACGCGCGCGATTGGGTTATACGACGTTAACCCATGAGTGGTTGGTCGATGCACTCTTCTCGTAAATTGCCTTTTCCTCAACTTTTTGGGGCAAAATAAACAACATTGTATAATACTCCCTAAACTCTCTCTCACACACATAAGTGTGCACACCCCATGCATGCTAGCCTGCCACCCTGATAACCAACATTGCATGACGCAAATATGAAGTAAAACCACTAAGTACTACTCCTAGCTACATGGGCAACAATTAAGCTGCCAATTTTGTTTTCCGGGTTGTTGTTTCAATCATATTGCTGGCCCACCTTCAATCACATGTATTTGTTGAAGATCTAGGACTGCACACATAGATGCATGAACAGTTCTACTACATTTAGAAAAAGACAATGCGTAGTTGAGGAGTAGGCTCCATGGGTGATAGCTATAGCAACGCCGTAGGTTCGTCGGCTGCATGGATGATAGCTACATCAACGAACCACGAGGGTTAGTGGCCTACATGGACGATAAATGTATCATATGCACAGCAATGGAAGATTGGAAGAATAGCATATTGAAATAAGATTAGTATAAGAACACAAATATTGTATGTGGCATGCAGGATTAGTCCTAATTAAGTAGATAATAGGCAACCAAATCCGGAATCCATAAACATTCATGTGCTGAAACAAGTGGTGCCAACCTTATGGCGGTTTCTTTAATCGAAATCGGCGAGGAGGCTCGTTGTTTCACAAAACAAAAAAAAAAGCGGTAGCAACCAAAAGCATGCTTACATATATCTTAATTAATAGGCCAAGGTTGCCAAATTAGGATTACAAATGTTTTTCCTAAAGGGATGCTTTTAATTATTAGGGAATGACACAAGGTAGCAGACGTGCATGCTTTTCAAATTATATTTTATAGTCAATATACTGATATTTATTTGGTAGCGTAAATGTTTATATTTTTGTCTATAACATTGGTCAAATTTAGATGTTGTTAACTTTTGACTAAATTTATACGCTTATTCATTGGAACAGATGGAGTATGTAGCACATGTCGCAATAATTTTCCATTGTTGCATTAAATGGAAAACATTTCCATGCCTATTTACGTAATGTTTTCGCATATTTAATACATTATATTTATTTCTGGGTGTGTGCAGGTGTACTTTTCCCAAATTACATATTTTGTTCCAAAGTGGCCTAGCCTCCACCATCCAGCCCATTTACAGATTTTTCCAATGTGGATTGGCTCCACCTTACAGTCCGATTACAGATCCAAGAAGCAGCCCATCTAGCGTGACAACAGTGTTTTTTCTGTCATTTTCTGCAGAAAAGAAAATCGCCAAATAAAATGAAAATAAAAGTGCATTGGAGATGGGAGGTAGCGATCCCCCTGCCTGATAGAATGCGGTCTAAGTGCTCTACCATTTGAGCTACATCCCCTTTAATGAACGTTGCATTAACTCATGTAATTGAAACAAACTAATAATAACTAAGCATTAAACAAAGTGAAGAGGCAATGACCAATTTCCCAGCCCATGAACAACCAATCATGATTTACTTGGATACAAAAAAAAGAGGATACATACACACTAAATACTCCACAGGCCTCTGATTACTCGGATATACATGATATGCATTTTGTCGAGGAGACGCTAAAAAGAAGAAAAAGAAAATGCTCATCGGTAGAATGTCGAGAGCGGGTCAACAAGGTCTCTCTCGAGGCCCTATCTAAAGGAGACCACCAATGTTGACCAAATGATGATCATGCTAAGGGTTGAAATAGCCTGAGCCACCAATGTTGGAGGAGACGAGCAGCATCACGCTGGTTATGGCAGCAAGCCACACCACGGCCCTATCTGAAGCACCAATGCCAAGAAAAATGAACGGCAAATCAAATCAACCCCTGGCCAGCACAAACATACCCACAAAGCAAACAAGCAAGCTCCCAATGGATTCAGATGGGGAAATTACTTACCTTTAGGGCTGCTGGACACTGTGGTCCCCGCATCGACGGCGGCGGTTTCACCTACCGCGGAACCATCACCGGCCTTCTGTTCCTTCTCTCGAGCTCCTGGTCTCGGCCGACGATCCGATGCCCTGGATCGAGACATTTTTCCTGTTTAGGATCGTGAAATTTTTCCTGTATTTCATCTATTTTGCACTTGTAATTTTTTTTAAATTACTCTGTTTTTTCATTTGCTCTGTTGTAATCCAAATAAGCCTTAAATGTTTACTTGTCCAAATTTGGCCAAGTCTGTTTTCAGTGCAAAAACAGAGCACTCTCCCGTCCCATCTGAGAAACACGAGTGCTTCTAACTCCAGAGAGAGGGACGCTTTGCTATTGTAGCCTGAGGTACAGAGTACCACGACGGAGCCTGGCGGAACTCTTTCCTCTTTTCCTCCTCTGTCCTGTTGAGAGTCGACTCTCGTTCTCTGTTGCCGCCCCTTGCCTTCTCTCTCTCTCCGGTGGCGTTGCTAGCCGGCGAGGAGATGGTCTAGGTGGTTTGGCTCTCCCTGTATATAGTAGATTAGGTTCTATCTTATGTATGCTGCTTTGGCGTCTCGGCTGTTTGCCGTCTCTCTTCTCTCTTCGTCGCCTACCTTGGTTGCCAGCGAGCAGCGACCATGGTTCAGAGAAATCCTTCTTTTCTTGCTTTCCATGGTGGAGGGGGGAGGAGGAGGGTGGATCTGGAAGGCGTTCTCCTAATAAGCTCGATTTTCGGCCGAATCGGGTGCGGATCTTGTGGGTTGTTCGATTCTCTTCTTGCTGCCATGGTGGGAGGAGAAGGGAGAAGAAGAATCTGCTGGATCTTGCTTTTGTGCTGCTGTTCCGGTTTGCTTGCTTGCAGGCTTGCAGGCAGGCCATGGCTGGCGTCTGTGGCCTGACCGCCGGACCGAATCGGGGCGTCGCCCCCGCCGATGAAGATAGCTCCGTTTCAAGATTCCGTCGTTCGCGACGGATAGCTCATGCGGCGACTTCAACGAGGTGTACACCTCTACAGGTTCGATCCGGCGACATAGCTGCGGCTTGCGTCGCCTTCGTCTTCCATTCCGGTGGCACGACGGCGGCGTTTCGTGCGGCGGCAGAATTGTCTGTGCAGAGTTGGTCCCAAGGACTTGGTTGTAATTTTTTGTTTTTCAGGGTCCTCTCTGTAAATTGGGGAACAGCTGTGCTGTTTCTGGATTCCTCGTGTAATTTCGGGTTTCTTGCTTAATATATCCAGGAATAGTTGTATCAAAAAAAAAATCACGAGTGCTTCTGCTGCTGCCTCCCTATCTTCTCCGGCGAGCCCCTCGCCGGATGTCGCCGCCTCCTCCCCCTCCCTTCCCTGCCACCGCCGTCGCCGAAGATGCCTCCCCGTCCCCATGGGGAGAACCGTCCCGTCCCAGGCCCCCGCACTCCCCCAACATCAACCTCCGCTCCCCCTCGAACCCACCACCACCCGACCACTCGCAGCAGCGCCCCTTCTCCGCCGCCGCGCCGAGCGCGAGGTGCGCGTCAACGGCACCTGGCCGCAGGTCTTCCTCGAGGAGAACCTGGACCTGCAGCGCAAGGAGGAGTCCTGTGGAAGCTCTACCGCCCCGGCATCGACAACTGGATCGTCGTCGACAACCTCTAGAAGCCAAATCGCGTCGAGATCAAACAGTTCTACCTCGGCGAGGATCCTTTGTCGGTGAGGAACGTCGAGCGCCGGGGTAACGACCTGCAGTGAGTCTTGTCTGTCCTCTTCTTGGCCACTACGTATTTCTTGTTACTATTGACCTCGAGCGCATAACTCAATCATCTCCACTTGATTTGTATCCTCAACTTATGGTACATGTGTAGACATTGGTGCTAGAAACAAACTATGCGACTTATGGATTTGTAATTGATGACAGAACAACTCGTGTGCAGAATGGGTTATGGATTTGTAATTTTTTTGAATAATTGGTTTAGTTCTCTCAGAATAATTAATTTTTTTCGCACGAGAAAAAGCCAAGAACAATAGACTCTCATTGTTATAGTCAACCACTCAAATAAAGGGTTAGTTAGCTTCAAGGATGATTATTGCTCAAATGTGGCCCTCTCTCTGTTAATCTTCAAGCTTCTTCATGCTTTCTTGGATGCAGCCAGAATTTTGTTCATCTCAGTAGTGCCCTCGGTACAGAAACGAAGCTAGGATTGACTAACTCATTGTGTATTTCAGGTACCATATTAGCATTCGTTATGCCGGTGATGCACGCATGGCATTGGCCCTCTCCTTAAAGTTTAGCGTCTGGGTTCGGGATTTTGATATCGATGGGGAGTTGTGGGTTAAGTTAGGGCTTAATTATAGCCATGGGTGGGAGCCGTGTCCTGGGCATTTGTCTCCATTCCAAAGATAAAGTTTGAGCTGTCTTTGTTCCAGCGTTTCAGTCTTATGGGTATGCAGCTGCTTATGCAACCTCACTGTTCCCATTTGTGACCTCACAGGTCTTACAAATACCTCTCTTCTGCACAGAGGTCTGAGGTCCGTTGCATTGAGATGGTTGAGACAAAATGAGATGATAATTAACTGCATCGAGATGCAATGATATCAATTTGGAGTTTAAGTTTTAAGGTACAACCGAACATTATCATCCTGTCCTATCCATATTTTCTTAAACTTCTGAAGCTGTTTTTTGTTTGTTGGAACATGTACTAAGCTTTTATGTTCTTCTCTGGAATAGCTGGATGGTAATGTCATTACGGAAATATTAATTTTCTGTTTTAGCAGCAATTGTTTGGAACCATGTTTATCTTCTTGAACACGACTAAGGTTTTACTCATAAAATATAAATTTTATGTAGGCTCGGGCTGCTCGCTAGACAACCTGCAAAACGCACGGTTAACTGGCAACAATTTTGCAAAATCAAAAGATTCGGACAAGACAAAAAAAAAAGATTCGGACAAGTTGGATCTCTTTCTGGTCTACCGGAAACCATGAGGCAGTACAACCCTCCCTCCCCCCAGCCTTTCTAACTTGCTGAAGACCTATGTCTAAATTATAGTGCTCTTAATCTGTAAGCCAACCTCCTTTATCCAGAATCTTACATATTCAAAAGCTAGAAGTTATTCATCATTATTTCGTTGGTTGAGTTGAAGTTCTTCCTTCGGTATGCCTGGGGTATCCACAAGTCCAAAATCACTTCCAATGTTCCACCTGTCCATTTCCAGTAAAGTTTCCACTCAACTTGAGCAGTAATATTTTTTTGGGTGCAATAAATGTGCGAAAAAACAAACAGCCTGCTGGCAAAGTTAAGCTGCTTGATTAACTGACTTAGGGATTCAGTTAAAGATCCAATATGCAAAAATTACATGCTCACTCGATATAAGAACATGGCATATCGTTGTCACTGCATATATCCCTACTGGCCGCCACTGGCTGTTTGTTGTTAAAACCTCAATAGCTAGTCTGGTGCCTATAAACTCATTAGTCTGTGGCATGTGATGCTATACAGTAGACTGATCCTTTGAGTGGTAACGTTCAGCAGACAACAAAAAAGGAAAAAGGAAGGAGAGAAAAAGTAAAGAACAACATGCATATATGCACAATGAATCACTGATGCCTTGCCTCCACATGGAAGAAAAAAAGAGAAAAAGATGCCCTTGCGCAGGGTCGCGAAAAAAGTATAAAAGAAAAGATAAGGGTAGAGAGAGAGAGAGAGGGAGAGAGAGAGGGGCAGAGGGCTAGCTAATGGTAATGGATGTTCCAGGTGCTGTGGAATGGTGGGAGGAGTGGCAGCTGTGCATCCTCGTCCTTGGTAGCCTAGTGATTCAATACATCCTCCTCGCTGCTTCATATATTCGTAAGTTCCCCATAAGATCCTGGTTTAGACCGATCATTTGGCTAGCATACCTCGGCAGCGATGCCATTGCAATCTATGCTCTCGCCATCCTCTTTAACCGCCACAGGAAGCCACATGAACACGGCGGCAGCAATAGCATCGTGGAGGTGTTGTGGGCGCCTATCCTCCTGATACACCTTGGTGGACAGGATGGCATAACCGCCTACAACATCGAAGACAATGAGCTGTGGATGCGGCACCTCCTCACTGCTGTGTCTCAGGTCACTGTGGCTGTCTATGTCTTCTGCAAAGCATGGCCAGGTGGTGACACAAGTCTGCTGCTTGCTGCTATATTGCTCTTCATCCCCGGTATCCTCAAATGCTTCGAGAAGCCCTGGGCTCTCAATAGAGCTAGCATTAACAGCCTTGTCAGCTCTGGCCAGCCTGTTCGGAGGTCGGTAGACACACAGAAGCTCAATATTGGCCTGCTTGAAGATTTCATTGACAAGGCAATCAGTCCTGCTGGGGCGAATGGTTACCTTTTTATAGCAGCCACGCCAGTGGACTTCACTCCCTACGAGTTATTTGTGGACCTTGCATCTCCTTGTCCTGATGATCGGATGAGGATGCTACTGTCCTTCTTAGCACTTGATGACAACCATGCTTATTGTAAGCTCAAGTATTGGCTTTTCGAGACCTTCCAACTTCTCTACACCAAACAAAAGATAATCCCTGATTTTCACGGCAGTACCAGTCGCCACCCCGATACCACAGAAAATAAAATCTCATTAATTGAACAGGGAACATTCCACTTTTTTGCTGTGTTTCTTCGTTTCTTTACTGTGTACCTTCCGTTCGCAGTTGTAGCTCTCTTCCACCATAGTCACACAGAAGCTTATAGTGGAGTGGATGTCAAGGTTACATATGCCTTACTCTGTTGTACTGCTGTCCTGGAGAATTTAGCGTTTGTCGTTAACATGGCAACATATTCTGAAAGCCAATTGCTCAGGTTTAAGAAATAAAATGATACGGTTTCCCAATACAACCTTATAGGCTTCCTTGTGCGCAACAGGGAACATTCCAAGTTAATGTGGATCACGGGAGTCTTGCGATGCGACGACTTCCTTCACCAACATTGGCGCATGAAGTCTTGTTACTCATCTTTAGTATTACAAAGTTGGTGCTCACGTATGTGAAAGGTGGGTGGACGCATCACATAAGAGATGTTCCCAGTTACAGGAAGTTCAATGATAACAGGGGCCAATTTACCCTTGGACTTCAAGGATGCTACCAGGAACTGGGCTGGAGCTTAGAGGGTGCATTCGACGAGAGTGTTCTTCTCTGGCACCTCGCCACAGATTTCTGCTACTACAACACTGGTGTACATCATGTTTATGCATGCCCTGCTTGGTGTGAAGAATCTGATCATCACAAAAGGGCTGTTCAGTGCAGAGAAATGTCCGACTACATGATGTACCTACTCTTTGTAAATCCTGAGATGCTAATGGCAGGCACCAGACGAAACCTTTTCACAGCTGCCTATGAAGAACTGAAGAGCATCGTCGAGGGAGACAAATCACTGGTCGTGGAAAGAGAACTTGCAGGGAGGATAATTGATGTGCTGGATGGTGAAGGAGGATCTCCACCTCCAGATGGTACCCAACAGCAACAGGGAGGCATTATCCATGATGCTTGGAGTATTGCCAAAGTGTTGTCCGGTCTGCCTGAAGAGAAGATGTGGACTGTGATCGAAGGCGTTTGGGTGGAGATGTTGTGCTTCTCCGCCGCTAGATGTAGAGGATACCTACACACCAAGGGTTTAGCTATGGGCGTAGAGTACCTCTCATATGTCTGGCTCCTACAGTACTACATGGGAATGGAGACGTTGGCGGCCAAACTGCAGAGGGCTGATCATCACGATCCTTCGACTTCTGGTGTCAGCAGGAAGGCCACTGGAAACGAGCAAGATGTTGGTCCATCAAGTAGCCGCAGCACTGCACAAGAAAAAGCTGCCGATCAATGGCCTTACCAGGGCAGCGATGACATAGAGGAAGAAATTGTCTGACTGAATGATGTTTCCTGATGCCAATCTGTCCTTATTTCCATTGCTCCGTTTGCTTTTATGTGTGCCAATACTTTTTCTTCTTGTTGACTGATGGTGGCATGCGTGTTTGTTGGTCCTACTTAATTCTCTTTTGAAGTCAAATAAATGCTTTGCAATGTCCGTTTTAACGTGGAGGATTTCTGGTGAAGAGTTTTCAGTTCGGCTCCTTATAAAGCACTTGTAAAGTATGAGTGTTTTAGGGGCCTTCTTCCTTTTCTGTTATGTACCATGAATAGTGCAGCATCATTGTTGTAAGTACTCGACCTGTAACTCTGAACCTATGTTCCCATGATATGTTTCTTTCTTCAGTTCATTTATTGTAACTCTCCCTGTCTCGGCAGCAACTAACAATTGTAGCAATAACAATTTCAGCCTCAGCATGGACATATGCAGGCCTTATATGTATCATCGGTGACTTTATTCTCGAGAAAAAAAACCCAACCTCCCCCGCGTGTCTGTCGCCTCCCCGTGGCGGCGGCGCGCTCTCCACCCTCCCCCGGCCTAGGGCCTTCTTCCCCTCTCTCCCCGGTCGCCGCCGCCGGCAGGGGCTGCCAGGCGCAGCCTGGGTGGCGCGGCGGCGGCGGAATGTTTCTCCCCACGCTAGTATAGGATGGAAACGGGGTTCTCTCCCTCTGGCGGCGGCGCTCTTTGGGCAGCGCTGGCGCGGCTCCGGCTGGGTGGTGGCGGGATGACGGCGACGTGCGCGGGCTGGCGGGGCGGCGCTGTGCAGCGTGTGGCGGCGCTCTGCGGGGATCGACGGCCGGGCTGCGTGGCCCAGATCTAGGCCCATTCGGGCCCGATCTGGGTCTGGGCGGGCCGGCGGTTGAGGATGCAGGGGATAGCGGCGACGGCGGCCAGCCTGTTGCAGCGTGGCGGCGAGCTTCACGGGCCCGGTTTGGGCCCGGCCGACCCCGTTAGGACTGGTGTGCCCCGTGGGGGCTTTACGGGCCGCTGGGTCCGGCCGGACCTGATGGGGACTGGTGTGCTCTGCTGCTGCGTCCGGTCGACTACCGTCCTCGGCGGTGGAGGTTGTTCCCTCCCACGCGCTGTGGTCCTGCTGACCCCGGTCCTTCCCTCAGCGACGTCTTGCAGACCTCGTGGCGGCTACTTCGGTGAGACGACGGTGATGGTGGCTTCGGAACCGTTGCACATGTTGGTGGACGGCTTGTCTGGTGGTGTCGAGGATCGTCCTCGTGGGGCTCCTGAGCTACGGATCGTCAGGGATTCCTGATGGGGTTTTTGGGAGAAATCCTTGTCGGTTTATCCGACACCGACGCGTGCCGCCTTCGGGTGGTATCTTTTCTTCCTGAGGGCATCGTGGCTACACCTCATCCGATTCCCTTTGTGCCGGGGGAAACCCTAGGACCAGTGCATTGGTCCGGCAGCAGCGTTGCTTTCCTTCTTGAAGGTGCTGCTTGGTACTCGTCGATGCAGTGCTAGGAGCGTGGTGGTACTTCTTCGGAGAGGGCGTAGCGGTTGCGGTCATCCTCACTTAGTCAATCCGCCTATGTTGTCATTTCTTTTTTCTTTTCCTTCCTTTTTTGGGTGTGTGTTGCCTGTTGTTAGAAATTAGGGTTAGGAGCTATTCGGTCTACCCTCTATTCCTCTGCCTTATCGGTGGTGCCGCTCACAATGCATATTGAGGCTAGAGGGTGGGACCTTTATATAGACTCCAAATTCCAGATAACTCAATCTGTTTCCAGATAGGACTCGTGACTTGTTAAACCAACCACTATCATTAACAGTCATTAACCGAGCCTATTACTGTTAAACAATTAGGTCCCAGCACGCATGTGTGAGTCATGCGCCGAGTTCGAATACCAAATCAAACTCGCAGGCTTTAACAATCCATAGAGCCAATCCTATGAACAACCTGGCATTCCGCTCTATACTGTTCCCGGGTATAATTCCAGCATATTAATATACACTGTGTTCCAGTATAACCGTACCGGCTTCCTTAAGTATATTTCCTTAAGTACAATTCCACATCATTAATTCCCTGTTATTTCCGTGATGCTTCCAGACTGAAGTTTAATTCCGGACAATGTAGTAAATATATAAAATGTTGCAAGACACAATTTCCTACATCTCCCACTTGACTGAAAACATTTTATTTCAGCTAAGTGAATTCCCATGCTATTACATGGTTAGGCGTTAATTTCTTCCTTCAGTGCACTCACGTTGTATATAAACCTTTGTGACTTTTGGAGTCAAATTATCACAAAGTAACAGGTTATGATGCACCTTTCCACGACCTTAAGTTCACAAAGAAAATTCCTTAGCCATAGACCTTCCTTCAATGCTTGATGCATCAAAGTATTCATATTTCATAAATAACGAGTACTAAATCATGTTTCCTTTGTACACCATAAAGACCTACAAAAGTAAATATTAACACATAACATAAAATAGATTACCTTTCACCAAGATCACAAATAGCATCAATATCCACGTAGTTGAAGGTTGAGATCATCAATGAATAATGAGTAATCCATATTTCCTTGACATTGTGCGACAAGTCCATTATGTGATTCCAAAAATTTCAATAAGATTCATATTCCGTTTGCTAATAATTCCAGCAAATCGTTTCCGTGCTAATCAAAATAGCAACAATTACAACGGCATGGCAAAGTTCAGGTCGCACGAATAATGTCCCACAATAACTGAGGATGACAATTATTCTTCCTTTTTCCTCACGAGTTTAAATATAATTCCTCGCAAGTATCATTCCCTTAATCAAAAGGTACATGACAAGTTTGCACTTTTCCATAGAAAAAAGTATCAAAACATTCTCTATGTAATTCCACTCCCAAAAGATTGGAAGCTTCAACATACCTTTCATATGAAAGTTAGAACCGAACCAAGCTTCACTTCCATCAATGTGATATTTCAAAAACAATAAGAACATAGTTAGCACATGTAGCAATAACACAAAACAATTAACACTAACCTTTATATATGATTGTCTTTCATCATAAATAAAACCATTATCTTCCATCATAAATAAATCTATATGACCTGACATACCATTGATGTGAAGCTTGTTCCAAAAAACATGAATTGGTCAATTCAATTAGCAAACATTGTCATTGTTCCCACCTCCTCTAAATTCCAGAGTTTACACAAAGTATAACACTTCCTTTGGGTAAATAGTTAAACAATAACAACTACTCTAAATTCCAGAGTTTCCACAAAGTATAACATTTCCTTTGTGCAAATAATTAAACAACAACACCTCCTCTAAATTCCAGAGTTTCCACAAAGTATAACATTTCCTTTGTGCAAAGAATTAAACAACAAACTTAGAATTGTAACTTACACTAAGAATGTTGCATTAAACTTCCTTGTAAATAAATTCAATAACATCCTATAGGCATGCGGTTGTTTGGTAAAATAACAAGTTCCCAGACTTTTATTATTCATCATTGAGTTTGTTCCTTCCCGCAATGTTTCCACCCATAGTTAACATTAGCAACAAGTTTAGTATTTTTCTTTCCTCTAAAATATAGAGTAACTTACTCAAATAACACACAATAGTAGCCAAGATATGATGGCCCAATTTAATTCCTCCCACTTTTCCTAAGCATGTTAGTGTTGGGAGTGTAACTTGGTGTTTTCCTTTGAGTTTAACACATATATTTCAGTGTGACTATTAATAAACACACCCTTCATGAGAAAATATCATATTCCTACTTTCCACCAATTTTCACTTTTCCAGATCAAAAACGAAATACCATTTGATCCACTAGAAATATAAAGATTAAAATAAATCTTGGTGTGCTTTGTAGTAAACAATGATTCCAATTCCATACTACCAAAATATAAATAGAATACCTCTTTCCAGTTCACAAAATATAAATAGTGACTGTGATAAATAATGACTTACTCAACAAATAGTAGTATGTAATGCTTTCATAATCCAGTGAATAACCAAGAGTTGTATTCCTCCATTCAACCATGGAGTATATAACATAAGACAACGGTGAATAATTCCATGCTCATCACATTAGTTTGAATTAATATTCCTGAAGTGTACTTCCCCCACCAATCAGTTTCAAACCTTTTAATCCTTTGATGAACTGATTTTCCACTTCAGTATGAGATGTTAATATAACAAAAACCTTCCGACTTGTATTGTTAAAGATATTAATAACCATATCAAGTGAATCATGAAATAAACAAATATATCCACCTCAAGTAGGAGTGTCCAAAATACCGTAAATATGTGTTGATAAAGTATCATAATCCTCCCACTAAAGCTTAGAATTCCAGAATTAATAATCCACTAATTTTGTTCCTTGATATGTGACCAAGTTGTAAATGAGATAAAATAATTGTACCTCTAATGGGAGTGTAAAACCAAATGTCACATTGAAGAGAAATCCATAACTGTAGTCCTCCCACTTAAAGTTTATAATTCCAGAATTAACAATCGTAATTCTGTTTGTAGAGTATGACCAAGTCGTAAATAACGTCAATAATAAAATTCCGAGCATGTGTTCCTTTTACAAGTGTTCCTCCATACGGAGTTATCTTCACAACCAAATAAACGATTTGGTAACCAACTTCCAATGGATTATCAAGATAAACGACACCATTGTGTTAAATTCGATAATAATGCACTAATTTCCATTGAGCAATAATTCCACTCTTCCTTTTCCAAATAGCATACATAACCAACAAATTCCGATAGAGAAGTGTAAATTAAAATTCCTTCTCATCGTAAGTGACAAAGAGAAAGTTCCTCCATAAACAGAGTTTGATTACATAATTTCCAATTCCAAAGTATATACAATTCATCATTAGTGACTAATTAATACACTTATTATTCCTTTAGAATTGTTCACATGTCAGTAAATTTGCGTTGAGTAAATATCGATTTCCTCTTCCATTGGAGTATTTCCCATATTCCTCCAAAATAATAAGTAATGTCACTTCCATTATAAATATGCTTCATGCATGTCACGTCATCATCGTTGCGCCAGAGAATTCCGATGAATTATTAAATATTCCGATCGATTCGAAGTAATCCAATGAGTCCAATATATTCCGGTGATAATGTAAATCCCGTAGCAATTAGAAAACATAGTAGCAAAAATAATAATTAATCCTTCTAACAATGAGTTCAATAAATTTCCTCGGAGTGAATTCCAACTTCCTCTAAAGGCGAGTGGTGTCCAATAAAAGAAGTCCACATTTACAAAGTATATATATGTCCTCTTTCAGGTTACACAAAATATTCCATGTAATCTATGAACTCTCATATATAACAGATAAAGAATCAAATATTGATATAACCATGTGGACTAGTCTAGTTTCCTTAGTCTAAATTCCATGGCTTTCCTTTCCGGTCTAAACATATCAATGGCATAATCAGTATTCTCAGCCAACTACATGAATTTCCTTTCCAAACCGTATAATTTGAACCACCAGACTACAGGTTCAAGTAACTCAGAGTAAACAATATTAGATGCGAGATAAAAGTGTTACCGATCTGTAGACCAAACCCAAAAATAGGTGGTTGACTTTGGTGTGGAAGAACGCCCAGATTAATTCCGTGTGCTGAGAATCGACTAGCCCAGCAAGTTCCGTGAAAAATTCTTGGTCAGAGTGCACCAGTAGCTTGACTTGAATTGAAGTGCTATTCCCATATCAGTTTGGTTCCGTGTAAGCAAATTAAACGATGCAGTTGCTCGCTTTCCTAAATCCGTGCACGCAAAAAGCGAATTGAGCAAGGATGGAGTGAGGTGTAGCTTCCTGATTGATCCGCAGATGATCACCACCTTTGCTTGCTAGATTTCTCGATCTCCGTCCAGAACTGAATGAACAGAAATAGTGCGCGATTGCATCTGCGCACGACCATCGCTACTCGATGTCTTATTGAATTCCTCCGTCCGTTGCGTAAACTCCTTCCTCGATTGGATCGAGTTGGTTCCTGGAGTAATCAAATCGATTCCTGGCGGCTTGAGTTTTGGTGATCGTACGCAGTAGGCGGAATTTCCAGGGGTGAGCTGAGGCGCAGCCTAGCATGACGACAGGCGGGCAGCGGCAGATCTTGACGGCAATGTTTCGAGCGGCGTTGGTCGGCGACGCGTGGGAATTTGCAGCGGAGTGGCGGAGTTGGCAGGGCATAACGAAATAGCGCAACGGATCCGCAGCGACAACCACGCCGGACAGAATTCGGAGAGATCTTGATCGGCGGCGATGGGATTTTGCAACGGCTTAGACTAGCTACCGGCCGAGTGCACAGCGGGTATTTTCCTCGGCTGAACGCGGTGATCAACGAGACCTGAGTGCGCAGCGGAATACGGTAGGCAGGGATCGCAACGGCAGAATAGCAGATCCGACGAGGATTTTCCGGCGGTCCCGGCGGCGACGATGGCCGGACCGGCTCTGATACCAATATTAGAAATTAGGGTTAGGAGCTATTCGGTCTACCCTCTATTCTCTGCCTTATCGGTGGTGCCGCTCACAATGCATATTGAGTTAGAGGGTGGGACCTTTATATAGACTCCAAATTCCAGATAACTCAATTGTTTCCAGATAGGACTCGTGACTTGTTAAACCAACCACTATCATTAACAGTCATTAACCGAGCCTATTACTGTTAAACAATTAGGTCCCAGCACGCATGTGTGAGTCATGCGCCGAGTTCGAATACCAAATCAAACTCGCAGGCTTTAACAATCCATAGAGCCAATCCTGTGAACAACCTGGCATTCCGCTCTATACTGTTCCCGGGTATAATTGCAGCATATTAATATACACTGTGTTCCAGTATAACCGTACCGGCTTCCTTAAGTATATTTCTTTAAGTACAATTCCACATCATTAATTCCTGTTATTTCCGTGATGCTTCCAGACTGAAGTTTAATTCCGGACAATGTAGTAAATATATAAAATGTTGCAAGACACAATTTCCTACACCTGTCGCCCCAGCCGTGTCTCTTGTTGGTTGTATCGGTGTTTGCTATATTAATATAGCGGGGCTCCGGCCTATTTCGTCCATATGTATCATCGGCATTTTACAGGGAAGATCATGAGATGTTTCTAGCTGAACTTTCGGCATGTGCATCTTTATACTGGATTTGGTAGCCATGCACTGGAGCTCAACCTGTCGCCGCCAAATATGCAGTAACCCTGACGTCGTTGGCTCCTGCCACCTGCAGTATCGCATTTACGTGCACAGACACAGATTGAGAACGTTGTGTTGCCAGGAACTGACCTCACGCTGCAAAACAACAATCCCTCAATTTCTATGTGTATTTCCTTCCGTTTTTCCCCTTCTTTCCGTTTGTGTTCTTGCACTTTCCTGGTGAAGCAAGACTGCTGGTACCTCGAGATTTTGCTAATTGGTACCTGGTGACTTTGCTAATTGTAAAGAAATATACTGCTGATGCTATCTAGAAACAATGCTTGTTTGAACGGTGTCATTATGCCTCAGGATCCATTGGGTAGTGTGTGTCAGATCTTTCTAGAAACCAAATCTTCAGAAGCGCAACAGGACGAAGTTGCTCCTGCTGGCGGCCACTGTTTTTCCTTCGACTAGGCGAGGATATGGAACCAAATGGTGCTTCCTCGTCAGTGTGAAGAGAACTGAACTGAAGCTTTTGTATGTCAACTCGGGCCGAGCTGAAAAGCCTGACCTGTACCTCCAAATTTACTTGTGCCGACACCTGACGAACCATTTATCTTGTACTTAGTCAGCAATTGCATATCTTGGGTTGGGTACAAATCAAAGTCTCATGCTATATAAGTTTCTTAAATGGTTCGTTAGTGTCGGCACAACATCAATTAATCTTGAGAAAAGGATATGAATCAACAGACGAACATATAGCGATGAGCTTCAGAGTTAGTGGCAGCTTAGCGGACAGACTTGTGTCCACCACCACTCTAATGCCGCTTCAGAGCTCTTCTCCCACTCTACTTTTTCTTTCACGAAAACGAAAAAGCTTTGCGTTTCGTTTCCATCCATTGATAGAAAAAAAGAGTTGTTTACATGCTCAAAAAAGAGTAAACACCACCCATACAACACGACCTAGTAGAGCGTAACGACTACAACTCGCTGCGAACAATGAGCGTAGCATGCACTCCACACCTGACTAATCCGAAGACAGCTGCCACCGACATCAAAACTACGAAACAAAAAAGAGCTTGTCCAAAGCTGAGCAACATCGCCGCGTCTCGACTGACGACGGTCACCTCCGAAGACCGAGCTCCAATTGAACTTCCCTTGTCGACACACCGTCCACTCTTGATGGCTAAAGGAGCGGGCAAGTATATGGCGGGACTTGGTTGGTCCCGACAGAGCACCTTCTTGGACTCACCGGCGACAACGTGCACTACGCCTCTGAAACATCAACCTTGGGCAACGATGAGCATCGGAGGAAAGCAACATGGAACCTCATGCCGTGTCTCCAACAGCGATGCTCCCAATGGAGGGACGACGCCTCCAAGGAGGGGAATGACACCCATGGGCGCCATTGTCGCCGGCACCGACCAAAGATGGGCAAGACTTTTGTCCAGTATTGTCACCCATCTCCCACCTACCCACCTACACACCACCGCTGCCGCAACCCCCTGCCATTGTAGCCAAACATCGTGGCCGAGAAGGCCCACCCACCGTCCATACGCCGCAGCCTCCTACCATCCGCACCTAGGGTGTGCCAAGGCGCAGCCTTTCTCCACCTTCCCGCACGGACAAGAGCAAGCAGCGCCGGCACGCACACAAGGCCGTCGTGCCGCTGCACCGGGGGGGGAGTACAAGCACCGCAGCATGCCATCCATGGTGGAACAGCTGCCCCGCCGCAAAGTGCCTCGAACGTCCTCCGCAGCAATAGAGGCGCGAGGACGATGACGCCGGTGTGTGTGGCAGGGAGGGGATGGGAGGAGGAGTGGGGCAGCTGCCCCGCAGCAGAGCGCCTCGTCCCTCCTCCGCAGCCACCGCTACTCTGCTGCCGCTCTAGAGCTCTTTTTCTCACTCTATTTTCACTGGATATTTTACATAACTATTTCTTGAATGGCAACTCGAATGTGACAGGGAAGGAGAGAATTAAGAAAATGCTGCCTAAGCTAGAAATTCCTTACATTATCTATCTCAGACAGGAGGTGGCCGCCAGTACAATGTAGTATCATTTAAAGAGAGAAGCTACGCACTAAAAACCTATAAAACCAGCCAGACTAGGAGCAGCAGCACTCTCTTGTTTTTTTCTTCTCAAATGCTCGGGCAGAAGCTTCCAACTTGAATTTTCACTGAAAAAATGGTCTCAAAGGCACAGTACAAAAGCCAGAAAATACTCCAGATAGAACTGTCACAGCGTAAACTGAATCGTCAGATGATGGAACTTTGCAAGAGAGACCTGGCGGCGCATTAGTCCCCTCGCAAAGCTTGTTCTGCGAACCACCAAAAGACAGACAACCTGAACATATGTGGTTGGGAATTAGCGGGGGTCTTGAGGACTTGTTGGGTACAAGAGAAAGAAAAGCACTAGTAGTACCTGAGTATGGGTGTGTCTTAGATGGTAAGCACCCAGCAGCATGTTAATACTCGTCGATGTCGATGTGCCGAAAGATTACAGTAGGGCAGTTGGGGTGTGTGCTGCCTGCACTCTTCATAGCAGACTTAAAACTGCTGCAGTCGCCTTGTTCTACTGTACAATCAACAGTAAAGAGTCTAGGCAGATTCTCTATCCCGAAATCAAAACTATCAGCGATTGCCTCGGTTCTACACGCCTGTAGAACAATCGCAAGTATTTCAAGGTTGGGCATGGAACCTGCTGCAAACTTCAGATTTATTTCTTGTTGGTATACATAATAACGGAACTTCCTCAAGTATGGGAACCCAACTTCACCACTGACTGTCAACATTCCATCTACAGAATTATGGTATCTCACTTCTAGTTCCAGCTTGATCAGAGTGGGTAAGCCTCCAAGAATGCAGAGATCGCCCTGAGTGATTCCCTTCACTTCAATGCGTAACTCTTGAAGGTTGACAAGTGAGTGCATCCATTCCGGAACATGACGGACTGGCGAATCAATTAAGATCAGCTTCTGGAGGCTAAGGGCAACAGGGCACAATGTTCCCAATGGTAAGAACGTGCCCCCATTTTTTATTTTCAGAGAACGAAGCTTGTCCAGCGAGACAAAGTCACAAAATGAAGAAACAGGAACTCTCCTTGTGCCTCGTTCATTGACATCAATGAACAACTTCCTCAGATTCCTTAGCTGTTCAAGTTGTAACTTGTAGTTAAGACTTTGCAATGAAAAGTCGACCCATTTCAACACCTCAAGTGCTTGCAACTTCCAAATTCCATCAGGAAATGTAACTTTGCAATCAGTCAATAGATGCACCAATTTCCCTAGATTTACAATACTTGCTGGCAGTTTCCAAGTGAAGGTGCCTCTTAGATCTAAAATCTCTAGGCACCGTAGACACCCGATATTTCCTGGGAGCTTGGATATTCTGGTTCCCCTGAGGTTTAGGTACCTTAGATGAACCAACCTCCCTATACTTTTAATATGATGTTCTTTTGATTCGATGTCTCCATTGTAAGAGGAACGCCATCCTCCAAAATCTACAATACGCAAATGCCTAAACTCATCCAATCGAGAGATTTCCCCTGAATTTCCAAAAACATTAAGTGATCGGGCATGCACTACAAGAAATGTGTTGATATATGACCTTTTCATAATGACGGTGGATAAATTGGTCATAAAATTATGACGATTTTAGACGAGATGGTCACACGCCGGTTGGAGTGGACAAAACCCTCTAAAATTACGACGATTTAGTCAAGAAGGTCATAGTTGAAATCGTCATAATTTTCACCAGACAGTATGTGACCTTATTTTTAGTCAACTACGACCAGTTATGACCAATTAGAATCGTCATAGACGCTAACAATTGAAATTATTGTTGCCACATCATCCATTGTGCCTATGTGTCTCGTTCATAGTTGAAATTATTGTTGCCACGTCATCCAATGTGCCTATGTGTCGTGCTGACATGTCACATTCCGCTTACGTGTCATTACCAGTAAACACACCTTTGACTTGTTGACCAATCTGAAATGCGGGCCCATGTCAAGTGGGACCCACCCTGCTGCCATGTAGGACCGACGTGTGACCAATAAGAGTTGTTATGTGAGACCCACCATATGGGAACCAACCCCGCTGTCACGTGGGACCCGTCCTGCTGACATATAGGACCCACGCGTAAAGAAATTAATAATGGAACAAAATGAGGGATTGGGGAATCGAACCCACAACCTCCATCTCCTCCCACCCACGTTGCACTAGCCACCGCACCACCAGACAGTTAGTGATGGTTTTGCAAACCGAAGCCTATTTAACATGACAACCTATTGCTGGGCCTGGGCCTCGGTCTAACTATTTTTTTTTGTACGAAAAGGTAAAAAAGGGATGCGCGGGCCGGTCGGCCGACTGCGCTGCTGGGCTAGGCCGGTTCGACTCGGCTGGTTATCTTTTTTTTTCTTTTCTGTTTTCTTTTATAACTTCTGATTTTGAACTCCAATTTCAACCAATTAAATTTTGAAATTTTTGTAGAGATGTCCAATTTCATTATAGATTGATGAAATAGATACTTTTGAACCTAAATATGATTTTTTTCAAAAAATCATGAGCAAACTATGAGGCTGTTGTAGTTCAAACAACCCATTTTTCGCATTCGGAAAATGAAAAATGATTTTTTGTGAAAGGAAAATGAAAACTTTCTTCGGCAACATTGTTCATAGTTCCAAGATGCACGTTTTTGTCCAATATGGGCACATTTGAACAAAATATGCCATGAATGTGGTAATAACATTCGTCATTCGGCCTCAAAGTTATGAATCTTCGTAGATGATAGCTCATTTCAGTGAACATTTTTTCAAAAAATTACCGTATTCCAAGTTTATTATTTTTTATGGAAACTGTGACACATATGCTAACACAATGTGAAGGTTTTCCATTTCTTTGATTTTTTCTGAATTTCGTATGCCGATTCCAAAATACGGTCAAAACGGCGGACATGACCATTCATAGCTAGCAGCTGAATCTTGTGAAACTATTGTTGTATCTATAGTGAAATAGGTAGCTTTCTAACCAAAAACGATTTTTCAAAAAATCATGAGCAAACTAGGAGGCCGTTGTAGTTCAAATTTGACCCGCTTCCAACTAAATCGACAGAAATTTGTCTTTTTTACGAGAGGTGGATGAAAACCCTTTGAGACACAACATTAGTTATTTTTAAATAAAATGTTGTCTAGGGTTTTTAGAAAATGTATTTCTCAAATTTTGCAACATATTTTTTGTAGGTGCTTTACAAAAAAAAACCATTTTCGCACTCGGAAATTGAAAAATGATTTTTTTCATGAAAGGAAAATGAAAAGTTTCTTCGGCAATATTGTTCAAGGTTCCAAGATGCACATTTGTGTCCAATATGGGCATACTTAAGCAAACTATATTTCTGAGAACACTTTGTTAAGTAAACTACCGTATTTCAAGTTTATGATTTTTTATGGATACTAGGACACATATAATGACACAACGCGAAGGTTTTCCATTTATTTGATTTTTTTTGAATTTCGTATGCCGATTCCAAAATACGGTCAAAACCGCAGACATGACCGTTCGTAGCTAGGTGTTGAATCTTGCGAAACTATTGCTGTATCTCTGATGAAATAGGTACTCGTGTACCTAAAAATGATTTTTTTCAAAAAAATCGAGCAAACTACAAGGTACTGTAGTTCAAATTTGACCCGCTTCCTCCTGAATCGGCAGAAATTTGTCTTTTTACGAGAGGTGGATAGAAACCGTTTGACATGCAACATTTAGTTATTTGTAAATAAAATGTTGTCTAGTGTTTTTAGAAAATGTATTTCTCAAATTTTCCAACATATTTTTGGTAGGTGCTTTACAAAAAAACCCATTTTTTCACTCGGAATTTGAAAAATGATTTTTTGTGAAAGGAAAATGAAAAGTTTCTTCGGCAACATTGTTCAAGGTTCCAAGATGCACATTTGTGCCCAATATGGGCATACTTAAGCAAACTATACCATGAATGTGGACATAACATTCGTCATTTGGTGCTAAAGCCATGAATCTTCGTAGATGATAGCTCATTTCTGAGAACACTTTGTTAAGTAAACTGCCGTATTTCAAGTTTATGATTTTTTATGGATACTAGGACACATATAATGACACAACGCGAAGGTTTTCCATTTATTTGATTTTTTTTGAATTTCGTATGCCGATTCCAAAATACGGTCAAAACCGCAGACGATTATGACGATTTCAGAAAAAAAAAAGGTCATATTTTTTGATTACTGGCGGTAGATTGACGACGATTTGTTTTTGGTCATAAAATCGTCACAAATGAAGAATAGTGACGATTTAGTGACGAAAATAGAGGGTCATATATCAGTATATTTCTTGTAGTGATGGGACAATACCGGTCTTGTTTTTGGCACGATACCATTTCGCTGTGTATCAAGTTGGAGAGAGAGCCGACGAACCTTCCTTTTGACATTAATTGGTACAAAGGGCACCCCAACCAAAGTAACAAAGTTATCTTCAATGGACTTGGATATGATGAAATCGAGAATTGTGTCATGAACTCTACAAGTATTCAACTTATGGTGTTCATCAATCACCAGCTGGACCAAACTCCTATTGACAAGCTCATTGAAACACATTTCCCCCAACTCATGTACTGTATATCTTCCTTCATTATGAAATAATCCTTCAGCAATCCATCTCCTTATAAGACCTTTCTTCTCAATAATAGTATCTTCTGGAAATATACTCAAGCACAAGAGGCAAGTTTTTAAAAGAGAAGGAAGATCAAAATAACTAAGTGACAATATCTTCATCATACTTTCAACACTACGATTTCGTTCAAGTGCACGGCCAATTGAATCTTTCACTTCATTCCATATATCTGTTGTTTTTTGTTTGCTAGCCAGCAAACCAGCTATTGCAATGATCGCCAAAGGCAAGCCGCCACATTTTTGCAAGATTTGATTAGAAACTTCCTTAAGATGAGAAGGACAATGTTCTTCGGAGTTGAATAGTCTTCTATAGAATAACTGTCTGGAATGCACAATATCAAGAGGCCTTAAACCATAAATATGGCCATTGAATGATGAACTACATGCTTCTGCCACACTGTTTATGCGAGTAGTGGTGATTATTCTACTACCAGCACTTGTCATGGGGAATGCGCACTTAATAACATCCCATGTATCCATATCCCATATATCATCAACAACGATAAAGTACCTGCATGTGGATTTGTGAGATATATTAGAGGGACTTTAATATCAAACGCATACAAGAAGATAGGGAAACTAAAAAATGAAGCTTGTCACACTTATAACACAAAAAGATAAATAAAAAAATTAATAGTATTGTTGTTGAAATGGAATATGTTGCCGACTTGATTAGATTCTATAAGTCAATGTTTGTTTGGTACAACTAGGTTTTATAGGTTAACTATTTTCGTGAGTTGGGAGAGTGTGCATGTGGTAAGTTAAAAAGTAATCTATTCATTTTGAATTTTCATGAATTGATTATTCAATGACAAACCCCCCAATTAGCTGCCATACATGAAAAAACAATTACTTCACCATGCGGCAAACTGCAAACAACGTAAAAAAGACCATGGGAGAAATTCTTGGTGGAGGATTGTTCCACCTTAAAAAAGAGGGCCATACATCTAGAGGAGATAGCGAGTCATGATACCTAGCACGGTGGGGCCACCCTCTAGCCCTCCTTCAGCCATGTGCTCGTTTCCAATCCTAATTTACTTCCGCCTATGAATTGGGGGGTTTTATGGGCAAAACAAGCGCCGCTATAAATATTTTAGGATGCGACTAGTTGTCGAATGACGCCACCCAAGTTTTAAAAAGATAATTTTACGTGCACCCAGTATGCAACAAAATTTAATCAGTACAATAAATAAATAACTAAATCAGCTGCAACGAGTATACAACTGAAGAAAAAGGCAGCTGAAACCATGGTACAAGGGGAAAATTTGCAGTTGCAACGGAATATGCGGTTGTCGGCTGAGCGGGATGAACCACAAATCTCATGGGGCGGGTCATGCCACGCCACAGGAGGCTCACACCCACTCGAAGATTGACAATCTCACCAAGGAGGACATATGAGTGATTGACTTTTCTCGCTATATTTCTAAGCATAAAGCTTCGAACCAGGGATTTGATATGAGCATGCACATGATCAGCTAGTATAATGTTACATACAAATTTGATGTTGATCCTCCAGGACTCAGGAACCGCCGACTAGGTTGGGTTGTAATTCCTCAGACTTATTTAGTATTGTGTGCTTGATCTAATATCACATAAACGATCTGTCGACACATAATTGCAATTTTTATTATATACCGTTTTAATATCACGGTAGAAAGGAATGGACGGCACTTCTGTTCTTCTAGGTGTGGCAGACTCGATAGGATGTCTCCAGAACTATATGTGGGGCAAAGCATGGATTTCATATATACTAGCAAAATGCCCGTGCGTTGCAACGGGTCCAAATATAGAAGTTCAAATATAGAAGTTCACGGTGACATCAAACTGACCCTTCAAAATATATTGGCTACACCAATTGATTTCGTCCTCTTACTGTTCTACTATAGGTATATAGAACAACATTTATGAAAAATAGAAATTAAAAACCTCCAACAACCAGGTAAATGTTGTTTGTTAGTAGCCCAGTACAAGAGGTAGGCACTATCATTATTTCTGCCTGGTAACATAAGCACTCACACTGCTAAAAAAAGGAAAGACCGTACCATGATTGTGGAGAAACATACACAAATTACAGAACTTTCTCAATCCATGTGTTCTCCTTGCTCAAGCATTTCCCTCCATTTTATTTTCATACTGCCCTTCCAAACAACACGCCAACCCTTAGACGAGAGACATAGACATGTTTTTTTTGAACAAGAGAGACAAAGACATGTTAAAAGATACATTAAGGAGCTACCATAAGTGCCTTACAACCAACAGCGCCTGACGCTATGATTGATTTTTTTTTTATATGCCAACGCAAAAACAAAAACTAAACCTCAGTTCTTTTTTTTTTTTGCTCACTTCCTTCTTTTCAAATCATATAGCACACAAGCATATGCGGCTGTTTTCATGTGCAATCAGTTAATGTACATGGATGTCAACGTTTTGAGCTTCATATCGAAGAAGATCCACTATTACTGTCGGAATCATGTGGAAGAACCCGTTGTTCTGGATACATGGAAATGTGCAAAGACCAGTTAGCTGCACTAAACTTGTTATCAATACCTGCATGACATTGACCAGTTGTTTCAGTGCCCACCCAATTAGAGTTGAAATAAACATGAAGACAATTGAGGGGATTTTCCTTTAGAATGCCTCTGCAACTGTACCATAAAAGAATATATCAGATGCTAAACAACTTGCCTGCTGACTGCTTGATTACTATAGAGGTGAAGTCATCTTACAGTAGCAAGCTTGTGGACTTCTCATCAGCAAAGAGAAAGAGGATAATGTACAGAACCTGTAAGTTGAAAGCTTTGTAGGTAAAGATGGAATATACGTGAGCTAGTTGGCCAGCTACATTTGATTGTTTGTTATTATCTGTTTCATGTACTTAACTGCAGATGCACAATGGCTTGTCCACTGGGTTGAGATCGGTCGCATACACATGTCCTGTATCAAGCCCTTAAAAACTATATGTATCCATGCCACAACTCATGATCTATCACTCAGCTCACCTGACCAATTACCATCCTAAACAACGGTTATGTATTATTTTCTTGATTCGTTATCAGGATGCAAGTTGTTCTAAGTGTGAATAGCCATATACCTCAGAAGCAACACAATAGAAGGCCATGAATGGCCAATGTCCGTAATATAATTCAGAAGCCCATTGCCTGTGTGCTTCACATCCTTGTAATCCACGGAGAATTTATTGGTCAAATAAAGAAATAAATTAAAGCAACCAAAGCAAACTAACATTTGTTGTAACTAATCTACAACTTATGGGTCGACAGAAGTGTAGGCCGCTACGACCGTCGTGCCTACTCAGAATTTGCCATCAATCCTTCTCTATTTTTATGGCCAGGATGAAATAACAGTTGATGCTAGCCAGATCCATGCAAATGTACAATTTTTCAGTCATTATATGGAGAACTTCACTGATTCCAAAAAGAAAATCAGGAACAAAATTTCTGTTTTTGTGGATAAGTACCAACATATTCAATGTGTTTCTCATGTTATGTCCATGACCAACCTGCTTCGAAATGACGTACAAATTTTTCATTTTATTTAAGGTGTTGCAGTAGCAATGCACGGTCTATGTGCTAGTAGGCGTTAATACCAAATATCTAAAGTAAAATCCAACAGCAGCACAAATCACTGAGGACAATTGCACCGCAACAAATTTATCAGGAAAGCTGAGAGAAAGAAAGGGCTAGCTAGGCAATTTGATGTATGTCTATGTCTCCCGTGTAGGGAAAATGCAAGTGACCTGTACCGGGTCTAGGCAGATCTCGCCATGCTGCGGCTCTCTGCACCGCGCGCACGCCACCGCTGCTTTCTCTTGCAGGTCCACCTCTATCAGCTTTCTACATCTGTAATAGATCAAGCACGGACTGCACAATTTCAAAAGAAAATACCAGCAACCAAAAAATGACTCGATGCAGCGCATCTGGTTAGTTCTGGTCCGGCCGATCTGTACTTCCCCGGGCGTCCGTCGACGGATCTGTTGCGGGGGCGGCCAAATGAGGGACTAAGGTCGCGGCGGCGGATGAACGAGGACAACATTGTCCATGGCGCGCTTTCCCTCAAAGCAAGGCGCAACCCTCCGGCGCGGCGGCAGCTAGCGCGAGGAAGGCGGTGGCGCAGACCCTAAGGCGAGGCACAGCCCTCCTGCCCGTCCTGCGAGGCGGCCGCGCATGCTGGGGGAGGCGGCGGTGTGGACGGGGAGCGATCGTGCACTCGTGCGTGTGGACCGTGTGGTGCGGTGGATGTGGACTGCAGATTAATTCCATAGAAACTGGAGGGCTAAACCACAAAACGGCCGCGACGTACGTCTATCGTTAGATATGGATCGAACGGTGGTGGATGGAAGATGGCAGGCACACCATCATCACTAACTGTGATTTTTATAGGAGTATATATATTATTTTTCTAGTTGATGGACATATATCTTATCACTGTGAAATCACAATCACCCACACATATACATGGTTCTTATCACAACATATCTTATATTGATTAAGATGTCGCCCGCCCATGTTGCAGGCCAAGTTCTAGTTGCACAAAAAACAAAAACTGTATCTCAAGCAGTCAATAACTAAAGAAATGCTATTGGTCGAGTGGCAGGCCGCTGAGGAGAGGAGCATGCGCAAAACCTAAGACTGAGATATTGAGTGTGTTCATCCTAAAAAGCTAACGATTGTGTTTTAGCGAATCTGAAAAAGCATAGAGATGGTACCTGCGTACCTTTTGTCTTCTAGGAACTCGTATATGTTGATAGCAAGTTGTTGCGCACTCCCTTCTTCAGTACCAGCATAAGGCCGGTTGCTAACTTTACTAAATATGGTTCTCAAGATGTTCATAATGCTTGGACTTCGCGACACGGATAAGAAAGCTTGACAGACGAATCCGCTTCTAAGCTCTTGGTACACTTGATTTGCAAGAGTTGTTTTGCCCAATCCTCCAGGCCCAACGATAGATACAATCTTTAGTTGCGGTGTTGACCCACGACCGCCCTCTTCAGACAACAAATTGATGATGTCAGCCTTGGATTCATCAATTCCGACAATCTTCGACACATGGTCAAAGAAAACAAGAGCTCTAGTGTCAATGGTTCCATCGATGGTCTCCGACAAGGCTTGGACGGTCCTGTGCCTTGCATTCCTCTTGCCCACCTCAGTCTTGTATCTTGCATTCTTCTCGCCAACCTCAGTGATTTGTTTCCTCAGGTCATGGATCTCGTTGGCAACCCGACGGCAAGCCTTCATCTTGCCAAACTTCCCTAGCGAGTGCCTGATCTTCTCGACGAAGCCCTCTGGCTGAGCGTCCTTGTCTTCAACACTTTGCATGAAGTCGTCGATGCAGTCCTCCATGTCGTAGGAGAGCTCACGCACCTCGTTCATCCACACTTTATCCTGCGCATCAGGATCCTCCTCCTCCGACATCTTCGTGAGAAAGGCGTCCATGGCGGCGAGTTCGTGTGTGAGCGATTTGATATCCTCGCGCACCCGCTTGAAGCGCTTGTACCTTTCGCTGAGCAGAGCGCTGAGCTTCCCTATGACGGGCTTCAGTGCCCCCGTCGCGACACTCACGAACGCCGCCTCCATCGCCGCCGAGCTAGCGAAGCTCTGGCGCTGTGGAATGCACCGAAAACAGCTAAATTTGGCACTCTGAAAATAAGAGAATGGATTAATGGTAGAGGGATTATTACACTGCCAATACGACGTGGCAGCATACAAAGAGATGGAAGCGTGGCGGGAGGAGATGGAGCCGGACCCTGTCGCGGAAGCTGGATTCTTCTTCACTGGTAGCAGCAACTCGGAGCTTGCGCCGTGACCAGAGCTGCTGCAGTGGCCGTGCGGTTAGCGAAGTGAAAAGAGTGGATTTTTCTTCACTGCTGGCACTGCACCGACAGTGAACATCCACCAATAGCAGATTTTTGTAATTCGTTAGCGTCGTCGAGGATGGTTGAACCCCTGAAAAGAGAAAAATCGAAAAAAAATTACAGTTAGCGCAATGGCGCTGCCGCTCTTCTTCAACCTCACAACTCTCCAAACTACAAGCAAATTACTCTACCGTGCACACACACTTAGCCACTAACTTATCTCTAACAACATGACAAGATTAAATACCTAACAATTACTACGCTGAACGCGCCTAGCGGGACCCGAGGCGACGCCGGCGCCGGCGGTGCAGCAGGGAAGACGGCCGCGGAGTAGCTGGGCTGTTGCGGCGGCGCCTCGTCCGTCGAGGAGAACAAAGCTCGGACGCGGCGGTGAGCTGGGATCGGGTCGAAACGCGTAAGCAAAAGGAGCTAGCAGTCGCCGTCGTCTCTCCGGGCCCAGTTTTCCAATTTTTTTCTCTACTCTGAAGAACTGAAAATTATTCAGTCGGCTACCATATAACATGGACAGGGACAACATAGTTGTGCACATCTATTTTCTCTGCGATGTGAACTGTAAAGAGAGAGAGAGAGAGCCCAACCAACAGCTTATCTCTACTTTGTGCCTACTTTTCGGCTGTCTTTTTCTGATGTATCATAAAAAAGACAAAAAAATATTGCTACGTTACCTCTCTTTAGACTTTCAAAATTTCATGTGTTTTATGTGCTACATTTATTAGGTGACTGATTAGAAGAAACGGTGAATTAGATTGGAAGGGGACCAAAAAAAAGGATAACACCAAAAAGGCCAAGCCGTTTCCCGCTATATAGACTATAGTAAAAAAAATTCCACTAAATCAACGATTTGAAGGAGTTCCAAAAGATACTTCTATCTCCATTCGAGTGGATAATACGTATAAATTTAGTCAAAAGTTAAATGTTACTAATCTCGACAAATATATAGAAAATATATCAACACCTTCAGCATTAAATAAATATATTATCAAAATATATTTTATAGTCAGGATATTCATATTGATTTAGTATTGTAAATGTTTATAATTTTGTCTATAACATTGGTCAAATTTAGATGTCGTTAACTTTTGACTAAACTTATACGCCTTATTTATTTGAATAGATGCAATTATGTAGCACATGTTGCAATGATTTTCCACTGATTATTGTATTAAATGGGAAACTTTTGTATGCCTCTTTATCAGTATTGTTTCTGCATATTTATTATATTTGTGCTTTCGGTGCAGGTGTGCTTTCCTCGAATTACAAATTTTGTTCCAAAGTGGCCTAGCTTCCACCATCTAGCCCATTAACAGGCCGATGAAAGATCCAAGAAGCAGCCGATGTAGCGTCATAGCAGAGTTTCTTTGGGCCATTTTATGCAGGAAAGAAAATCGCCAAATAAAATGAAAATTAAAAGAAAAACCATTGTTGTTGCCGTTGACAAACCACCGCAGCAGCCACCCAAGAAAAAATAGACACATCACCTCTTCACCCGAGCTCGACGCGGCTCCATCGCTGATCATCAGCTTTTTCGGACCTCCAAAATAGTTTGCCATAGGACAAACCATTGCCGTTGAAATAATCAGACCGGGGCAGCACGACCCCGGACACGCCATCGAAATTTAGCACTGGCACCCCCGCACGACGACGTTGAAGAAAGGAACCAGAATCGTCAGCCTCCAACCACGAACCCATCACAAGGTGCACCATCTTCCAGCTGTCACCAGTGCAGACCACCGTCTGCACGTACTCCTGGACGAATCCTCTCTGCTCCACCATGGCGTCGGAGACAACGCCGCAGCAACCGGGGCAGAGCAGGAGGAAAAACCAATCTGATGGAGTCGCCGCCGCCGCCTCGCCGACACCATCCATGAACCCTACAGCCACCGATCTAAAAGATCGGCAAGCACACAGTGCCACCAACTCCGAGACGCCGCCATGAAGGACAACGCCGGTGTGGGAGTAGAGTTGTGGCAGATTTATTTGCCCGGACGCCTCTCCCACCACCCCAACGGCGCACCATGCCAGAACCTTCCTATCCCTAATTACCATGCAAAAACGGGGGTCCCCCTCCCTCCTACCGCCGGAGCGGCAAGCGGAGGGAGAGGGGCCCAGCTCTCCCGCCGGTGGCCGGCGGCGGCGCTAGGGCAGGAAAACAAATCGCCTCGCGAGTCGCCTCCTAGCGACCTCACGAGCGAAGCAGTATCGCGTGGTCAACTAGTTTCTTTTGGAGAGAGATCTTTTATGGTGCTTGGAAAACTATCTCCGGTAGTTTCAGGTAGCTGCCATCGTAAATTATTTAAGCCGTACGATTACAATCTATCACTCCTAAATGATTTCAGCAGTCCAAGCATTAAGCAAATAATCAAGTATAATCAGTCATATAATCAGTCAGGGGTATGATGGTCATTTGTCCATGATCTGTTTCGTCCTGCTCGCTTGATCCGCTCAGCGAGGAGCGACGGCGCCTCTCGTCTCTGAGATCCCTCTCCTCTCCTCCCCGCAGCTACAGTTCTGAGAGGGCGTGGCGGCGGACGCCGAGCCTGCAGGCCACACGGGCACGCTCCTGGTGCCGGAGATCGAGCGCGACGTCAAAGACCTCCGCAAGCGCCGCCAGGCCCTTGAGGACAGCTGGATCGGAGCCGCCGGCATGTCCCTGTGGGATTCGATCTGTTGGCCACCTCTCTCCTCGCCTGCGGCAACGGAGGGCACCGTCCCCACTCGGGCGAGTGATCCGCCCCCTCGCCGGCCGGAGGATCGATTGCCGCACGATGAGGCCCCCTGCGGACGGACTGCGATTCGAGCGCCCCTAGACGCCAAGGTTACCGGCCCGGCTCATCGGCCACGGTAACGCCCTCCCCTCCGCCCTCTCGTCCGTTGCAATTGTGCGGCTGTTCGGCGTGCGTGGTTTCTTTGCGTGCCATTGTCCAACGTGCTGCTACTTCATGTGCTCTGCTTGTTTGTCCTTGGAGTGAGCGTGAGTCTGCTAATAATTGATCCAAACGTGTAGTCAATCTTGGTCAGTTGATTGCTATAGATACAGAGAGTATACTCACTGCCCGTAATAAACTTGAACTAGCAGCTGTGAGTTCAGTTGATGTAGTTCAACATTCAACTTTCAGAATTTTAGATTACCTTGTTTGTTTGCTCTTCTGCACATTCTGCTAGTGGTTATAAGTGTTTTTTCAGTACTCAACAAATAACCTGTAATTACCAAGGTTCCGCATATGTTTCACTGAGCTGTAATCAAAATACACTGTGGTTGGGATACTTTGTTTGTGAGGAATAATTCACTAATTGTCTCATGTACTTTGTAAAATTATTTGTTCAGTTGAGAAGTAGTTAACTCATTTTGTTTCATTGGTAGTTACCTTCTCCTGTACTGAGTACAAATACACTTGAGTAGAACTACGAATTTATAGGCCATGATCTTACGTAACCTATATCGTCACCATCATAAGGGCAGAAAAATATCCACTGTTCTGATTGTTGCATGGCACAACCTTATAGGTGATCTTGCCACCACTATTGGTGAAGAGCTCTTGGACATGGTTGACTCCGCACCTATCATTGCGGTGAAGAGCCTGAAAGTATCTGACTTTCAAGGTATGCTACTGATACCTTTTCAAATAATTTATATCTGGATATCACTGAAGTTTTGTTTGTACTAATAGCATGTTGCTACATTTGTCTATCAGGTGTGTCTGCCTCGCAAGGAAAAACACCTGAAATCGCAGTACCCACTTCATAATCTCGAAAACCCTGCCTCTCCCAGCCACCTGTTCATACCAAGACACAACATATGGCGGATTCACTGGATTTGGGCCTATAAGCCTTACGAGGTGGATGACACATGGTTTCCAAGTTTGCAGGACACTTTGTCCATCGGCTGCTGCCTAACGCTGGTGTACGGATGAACCAATGGGCATGTACTGATGTACTAGTAGTTCTTGATCTATGTTTGCGCAAATTATTATTTTTTGGAGCATGAACAATTTGTTACAAGCCAGCAAGAGTTGTATCTGAATATATTTTTGAATTAAATGGAATAAAAATATTATTAAGGCGTCATATTATTGGCCATTTTGAAGCTTCCCATTCTGAATATATTACGTTTCAGAAAGACCTGTTCAGATCCATGAATATGCACGATTGGGCCTGACCATTGGCTGGATTGTTCGAACACGTTGGAAGCTTAAGCACCAAAGTAGTCGCACCAATTATTGCCTTCCAAAATTATTAGTCATGTAACAAAACTCTTTCTATCTTAATATAAGAAGTGTTCTTCAAAAGAAGTGAAGACGTGACCAAAGGTAGTAACATTGTACTTCATCAGTTGGTAACGTAGCAAAGATGACAGGTGCAAAGATCCGAACTCATCACAATTTGCATGACCTGTCTGCTTTGAAACACCACTTTGTTTAGCCCCGTCTTCCATAAAACGTGCAGCTGCTCGCCTGCTCCTTTGTTATCACCACTTATCAAAGAATTTGTACGACTCATTGATGTACCGTGAGTCGCAAACCAGTTAAAACTTTCAACTGGACCTAATTCATCATCTACAAACTTAACGACGGTCATTTCTTTCTCAACGTTATACTGATGTTTGCTTCTCTCTTCAGCATGGACTCAGTACCTTATGTTGAGCAAAAATCAAAACTCTGGCATGAGAGGAAGAAGGTCGGGGAAGATGGCGAGCAGGGGCGGCACGTCGACAGCGTCCTGGGAGTTCATCATCAGGAAGGCGGCTGCCACGGTGGTGGCGTCGAGGTCACTGGCCCTGGCGCAGCCCACGCGCCGCCCGCGCCGCAGCTAGCATGGCCAGCGAGCGCGCACGCACGCGCCGCAGCTAGCACGCCCGGCCGACGAGCGTGCACGCACGCACGCGATAGCTAGCTAGCTAGCACGCCCGTCCAGTCGGCGTCCGAGCCGCCGGCCGCCGCCACGCACTCTCCGCCGCGATGTCTAGCGACTCGCTCTCGAGCAGCGGTGGACGCACTCCCGGCCTTGCCTCGCGGCAAGGTGCAGCGCCGTGGTGCCGTGCCTCGCCGACGGCCGGGTGCTGAGTGCGTGCAGGTGATGGAGGCCCCGATCTGGGGATGGGAATAATTACGGTGGGGTCAACGAGATGAAATTACCTAAATACCCTTTACTTTTCATAATAAATAAATAAATATTTGGTAGTTTCAGGTTCTTTTTATTTAGTAGTTTCATGTAGCTCTTATTTTATCACCGTTCGATTAGAGCCGATGGACGGTTGTTAAAATTATCAATTACCCTAAAACTTGTATTTTGGAGATGGGAGTAGAATGCAGTCTACGACGCTCTACCATTTGAGCTACATCCCCTTTTGTGAACTACCGATCACGATTTACTTGGATACAAAAAAGGATAGATAGCTATACATGATGTACATTTGTCTAGGGGACGCTAAGGATAGAAGAAGAAAAGCTTGTCGGTCGTCGCAGCTGTCTCTCTCCCGGTTGATCAGATGATAGTCTTCAAGATCTCCCCATCATCGACGTTCGTCTCTTCCGTTGGTGTTTCAGATCTCTGCAAATTGCTGCCATATACAATGTTCTCCTCCTCGGAAACGGCGTAGTTGTGTCGCTCGCTGATTTGTTCATGGCGATCAATCCATGCTGCAGTAGTACTGATGTGTTGGACTTGGACTAACGACTGGACCTTTCCGGCAGAGGATTGTTCGAACCACTTCGATCGGCCTGTGGGTTAAGAAAAGGCCAGCTATTCGGGACCAATATGGGCCTGGGCTGACTTACTCCGACTAGGATTGTGGATCTCCCGTATTAGGTATAAATAGTCGATCGATCAGGAACGGCAACAAATTCGGTTTCATTACCTGCCAAGGGCTGCCGCCGACCTAGTCGACGTATGGCATCGTCCGTTGCCGCCGGATGCCCCCTTGGAAGAGCATCTTTGAGGGCTATCTTGTTGGATCTGCAGGTATTATTCCATCTGCACTTGCTTTTCCTATTTTGATTCAGATGTAATAGTTTTCACCAGTATAGATCTATCGAAGCAATACTACGTACTGTATTATTTTTCTCCTTTTAATTATAATATGCAGTATTCCATCCTCTCCTGAAACAGGCCTGTATCACTGAGCCGGCAAGAATTATTTATTACCACACTCGACATATTGTCCGGCGACTTATTTTTGATAGAGAAACCGGAGGGGAAAGGGAAAGTGTAAGGAGTAAAGAAAAAGAAACCGTCAAGGGAACGGGAACGGCAGAAAAAGAATCTCCTGCTGTTGATGATGATGAAGACTACAACCAGCAACTTGACGACGACAGTGTGATCGACTGTGCTGCCGAGTACGACGACGACGACGACAGTGTGATTGACTATGCTGTCGAGTACAAAGACGACGACAAAGACAGATACATTGACTATGCTATATATGTACTTGAGGGATGATCCCATAGAGCGCTTACGGAATCAAAGAATTGGATATTCTGGAGACAGCATTAAAATGGAGCTAGCTTATATCTCTTCTAGGTACCTTGTGGAGCTGTTGGCCGTCCGTCCTCGCTTCCACTTTGTCGGGAACTTATATGCCGGTGATTCTAATGGTCGTTCGCTATACTACTACTGCTCCTCCGAAAGAGGGGAAAATTGCAACATTGATTCAAAGGTATGCATTCACGGGGTATCTTTTATTTTATTTTTTTGTTTCTAGGATCTTCTCTTGAATCGGTTAACTGATATGTGAACAGGGTAATCTGATACTGCACACACTAGATTCGGCCCTACAGGACGACTTTTACTTTGACATCCGAATCCCAGGGGTTGAGCACGGTTGAGAGGGCGCGTCGTGTCCTACGCAAGAAATGGGGGCTGCCGGCGGAAGACGAAGCGAAAGGGGATGCCACAGAGGAGGTGCGGCAGCAGCGTTTCATGGACCTCTTCAAGGATCCGAAGACGGCGCTGGAGACGGAGGCGGTGAGGGCTCTGTTCGGCAGAGTGGGGTCTTCAAGATCCGTGATTTCCAAGAAGGCCGGGAGACGGGCTACCCCAACGACTGCGGCCCGGGCTGCCCGCGCAGCTGAAGATCTGGAGTTGGAGCCGCCTGTAGAGGCGCATTCTCACGAGTAGTTGTCCTCGGAGATAGGCAGCCTTCACTGTCACTTGTTGTTGTTTTCTCTCTGTGTTTTGCTAAAACCTTTCTAGCATGTAACTGAACTATTTTATATCTTCTCAATTGATTTGGCAGAACACCTGTCGTTATCCTTCAAAAAAAAGAATCCGAGAGGATGATGATGCAGGATATTTCTCCTTCACAGTGGACCCACGTGCTTGCAACCATGTTATAAGACGAACCATATCAACTGCACGCAACCGTAAAATAGATTTGACTTTTATTCCATTGCACAATGCTATGAAGGCCAATGTGGAAGTAACCCTTGATCTCATCTCTGGAAGTACCACTAGGGCCTATGTCTATGGGGAAATCACCGCGCACCACCAATTCTATGGTACAGAAAGAGTTATGCTTTTTTCTTGTAGAGAAGAGGACAAAGCAGAGGTTATTAATGGCCAACTTCCACTGTCGCGAAACTGGGCTGCTGTTCCAGTTGCCCTGGAGCCGCTCTTGACAATCAAGATGAATGTTCGCGTCCTAATTAATCATGATGGTGAGGGCCATACCATATCTTTACAAGGTGATGCAACCTTTTTCCATGACCAGGATGAAAAAATAATCTGCAGTGCCGATCATGGTGAAGTTAAAGTGCAGCTTTCATACCCTTGATTGCTGTGCACAGAGAGAGAGACAGTGCTTTGTAAAACGACTGGATGGATCAGTTGGATTTTTTTTTAGAAAAGGGAATTTTATTAATCCCAGCCTCTGCATCGAGTGATGGCTGTGATGCACACAGCCGCTTATTACAAAGTTTGCTCGTATCTCAAGTTTACATCTCAATAAATCACAAAGATTGAAAAGGACCTCTCAACCGACACTGACAGATAAAGAGAACAACTACGAAAGTCGACTAATATGCTGCCACGTATGCCGGAGAAAAAATCCTGTGTCACCCGCAGGAGTCTCGTGCATCCAGCCTCCATAAGGTCCCGCTGATCCAAAGAAAGCAGGAAAGCGCATAACTGGATCCAGTGCACCGCCGAATGAATAACCTGTAAAACATGAAATGTATCTTTCCTGTTAAAAACCATATCATTTCTACAATTCCATATGGACCAACAAATAGCTGACACGCCTATACGTATCCTATCTTTGGTCTTTTTATCCACCCCCCGCAACCAATTCCCAAACATATTTGTGACATTAGTTGGAGGCGGAATGTTATAAGTGCAAAACACTACCCGCCAAATAAGTTTTGCAAAAGGGCATGAGATTAAAAGATGGTCAATACTCTCATTGGTACCACAAAAGACAATGTGTATTACCCTTCCAATTCCTCTTGGCTAGCTTATCTTTTGTTAGCAAGACTTTCTTGTGAAGGAACCACATGAATATCTTAATTTTTTGTGGGATCTTTAGTTTCCAAAGGTATTTCTGTAGATATCTAGTATGTCCATTCATAAGATCCTCATACATAGATTTTACAGTAAATAGACCATTTTGGGTCAAATTCCACTTAAACAAATCTGGAACTTCTGTCAATGTTACCTCCATAAGTCGGTGGCATAGATGAGACCACATGTCCCATTTATTTCCAACAAGGGCCCTCCTAAATCCTAGATTCAGAGGTGGTGCATTATGTAACACGTCATGTACCGAAACATGTTGCTGTTGCACAATGTTATATAATAATGGATATTGGTTCATCAACGGGGAATCGCCCAACCAAGTGTCTTCCCAAAACATCGTTGTTTCTCCATTACCAATTTTAAAAGATCCCCTAATGAAGAAATCATCTTTGACTCGCATTAGGCCTTTCCAAAAGGGAGAGTCTGTAGCTGAGCTTCAACTTGAGCTAAAGTTTTACTGTGAAGGTACTTGTTTTGTAGCAACTCCTGCCACACCCCTTCCTCATTTAAAAGTTTGAACAGCCATTTGCTTAACAAACATTTATTTTTCAGCTCAAGTACCTCAACCCCAAGACCTCCCTGGTCTTTCGGTCGACAGATAATGTTCCATTTGGTTAAGCTATATTTTCTTTTATTCTCATCACTCTGCCAGAAAAAACGAGATCTGTAGAAATCTAACCTCTTTCTCACCCCGTTGGGTAATTCTAAAAAGGATAGTATGAACATCGGTAGGCTTGTTAGGACCGAATTAACCAGCACCAACCGATCTCCATAAGACAGCATTTTCCCTTTCCAGCAGCCCAGCTTGCCTTCAAAACGGCATTCAACTGGTTGCCATTCATCATTCTGAAGTTTCCTATAGTGAATCGGAACTCCAAGGTATTTGAAGGGTAGAGATCCAGACTCACAGCCGAAAATCTGTTTGTATTGGTTCTCTACCTCCTTAGCCTTCCCGAAACAAAAAAATTCACTCTTGTGAAAATTTATTTTGAGACCCGACAGTTGTTCAAATATACAGAGGATGAGTTTCATATTTACTGCTTTCTCAAGGTCATGTTCCATAAATAAAATCGTGTCATCCGCATACTGTAGGATAGATAGCCCTCCCTCCACTAAGTGAGGTATAAGACCACCTATCTGACCATCTTCCTTTGCCCTCGCAATAAGAATGGCCAGCATATCCGCCACTATGTTAAAGAGCATAGGAGACAGTGGATCACCCTGACGAAGACCCTTCTTTGTTTGAAAATAATGACCAATGTCATCATTTACTCTAATGCCGACACTCCCCCCCTGAACAAATTGCGTAATCCAATCACACCATTCTTGTGCAAATCCTTTCATACGCAACGCTTGTTGGAGAAATGGCCATTTAACTTTATCATATGCCTTTTTGAAATCGATTTTGAATATAACTCCATCCATTTTCTTCCTTTGAAGCTCATGAATGGTTTCATGTAGGACGACCACACCCTCTAAAATGTGTCTCCCTGGCATAAAAGCCGACTGCGTCGGTCTAATGATCTTTTGAGCAATTTCGGTAATACGATTAGTACCTACTTTTGTAAAGATTTTAAAACTGACATTGAGAAGGCATATTGGTCTATATTGTTGAATTTGCACCGCATTTTCTTTTTTTCGAAAGTAAAGTAATAACCCCAAAGTTTAGTTTGAACAAAGGCAAGTTCCCTTGTTTCAACTGAACGAATAGGGCCATTAAATCGTCTCTAATGACCTCCCAAAAGGTCTTATAGAATTCAGCAGGAAAACCATCCGGCCCCGGAGCCTTATTGAGTTCCATTTGAGAGATGGATCGGTTGGATATATGTCATCTTTAATGCTTGGACAAACTTGTAGTATTTTTCAGTATCGTTATATGCCTTCAGCTTTGTAACAATATGTTAGCAGGTTATATTCTGTTGCAGTGAGCTAACTCACACAGCTGTGTCCAGTCTTTGCATTCTCAGCCCATTTGTACTTTTGTGTTCGACTACTGAATGTAGCATATGCTGAGTGGAATGATAACCAATTCGTTTCCATTCTGCTAGTACTCCCTCCGTTCCAAATTAGTTGACTTGTCTTTGTCCAAATACGGATGTACCTATACTTGTTTAGTGTCTAGATACATCCGTATGTAGACAAATATGTGTCAACTAATTTGGAACGGAGGGAGTATATTGTTATGTAAAAAAATTGATGTTGATCCTCGAGGACTCAGGAACTGCTGGCTAGTTCGGGTTGCAATTCCTCACACTTAGTCAGTATTGTGTGTTTGATCTAATATCACATAAACGATCTGTTGACGCGTAATTGCAATTTTAATTATATACCAGTTTAATATCACAATAGAAAGGAATGGTCGACACTTTTGTTCTTTTAGGTGTGGCATACTCGATAGGATGTCTCCAGGATTATCATGTGGGGAAAGCATGCATGGATTGCACATATATGGATTGCACATATTTTTGTCTAGCGATCTAGAATCGCTGCACGACGCCCTTTCTCTCCCTTGAAAACCAGGTCTTACGGAGCCATGTGCATGGAGAACGCAAACGGCGTCCAGTTTACGCCGACGCAGGTGACGTATGTCGTTCTCGCGGTTAGAGACCTCGCCGATCCCATACCCTTGTCCGTTCGATTCGCTTCAACCACCTGATCATCCCTACGAAAGCAATTGACGCTGGAGACCCTCCATCGCTAGTTCATCCTTCGTCTTCTCCAACTCTGGAGTCCGGCCGTTGTCGCATCTATCTGCTTCGGAGCTGGGCCGCGTCTTCGCTAGTGCATGATTTTGCTGTGTTGTCACGATTTTGACCAATATAATCATCTTTAGAGAGTTAAGTGACCAGTTTGCACCTTTTGAGAGTTGTGTGACCTAAATACTCATCTACTTTAAATTCAGTGACTAACGGTGGGTTTACTCATCTACTTTAAATTCAGTGACTAACGGTGGGTTTACCTCTTATATTTGTGTTTTCGGTGCAGGTGTGCTTTTCCCAAATTACAATTTTTGTTCCGAAGTGGCCCAAGCCTCCACTATCCAGCCCATTTACAAATTTCCCAATGTGGGGCTCCACCTTACAGGCCGATGAAAGATCCAAGAAGCAGCCCATGTAGCGTCATAGCAGAGTATTCTTTGGGCCATTTTATGCAGAAAAGAAAATCGCAAAATAAAATGAAAATTAAAATATTTTGGAGATGGGAGGTATCGATCCCCCTGCCTCATAGAATGCAGTCTAAGCGCTCTACCATTTGAGCTACATCCCCTTATGAAAATAGCAATAACTAATCTAATTAATACTAACTAATAATGGTTAAGCATTAAACAAAGTCAATAGGTGATAAGCAATTCCCAGCCCATGAACTACCAATCATGATTTACGTCCATACAAAAAAAGATACATATACACTAATACTCCAAAAGGCTTTGATTACTTGACTGTACACGATATACATCTGTGAAGGAGAAGCTAACAGACCCCGCAAAAAAAAAAGACGCTAACAGAAGAAACAGAGTGCTCATCGGTCCAATGTCAAGAACAGGTCGACGCCGTCTCTCTCCAGGTTGATCAGATGATGATCATCCTACGGATTGAAGTAGCCTGAGCCGCCGATGTTAGAGGAAACGAGCAGCATCACGCTGGTTATGGCAGCAAGCCACACCAGGGCCCTATCTGAAGCACCAAAGCCAAGAAAAAGAACTGCAAATCAACCCCTGGCCAGCATAAACATACCCACAAAGCAAACAAGCAAAGCTCCCATGGATTCAGAAAACAGAACATGTTCACCTTCGGGGCTACTGGACGCAGTGGTCCCTCCATCCACAAAGAAAAAAGCAAGCTCACATGGATTCAGAGGGCAAAATTACTCACCTTCGGGGCTGCTGGACACTGTGGTCCCCGCATCGACGACGGCGGTTTCACCTGCCGGGGAACCATCACCGGTCTTCGGATCCTCAGCCTGCTCGGCGCCGTCTCTCGAGCTCCTGGTCTCGGCCGACGACACGATGCCCTGGAACTCCTCGCTCACGAGCAGCGCGGCCAGCAGGTCCATGAAGGTCTCCCTCTCGTTGCCACCGAGACCGCCCTGCTGCTTGCCATCGATCCGGACATAGTCTATCACGTCCTCGTCCGAAATGTATCCCGTGGCATACTCGGTCTTCACCCCTTCGTCTTCCTCGTCCTCCTCGACATATGCTTTGTACGTGAGCCGGAGGAGGACTTCGCCGGACGACCGCTTGCTGAAGAGGCCCCACCCTCCGTATAACGTTACGATCTTGTCAGTAGGTACTGTGTCTTTCAGTGAGCTTAGATCAACCTGGAAAAAAACATTAACATGAAAAACTTACTCCACTTTATAAAAAAGATGCCCGGAAGAGATACTGAACTAGCAAGCTTTGAACCTTACCTCTCCCGTACCGATAGTGATGTCGGTCAGACCAACCGAATCTTTCACTTGAATACCCAGCTTTTGCTTGCGAGGGTTCGTAACTAGCATATGAAAATCCTGTTTCATGTGAAGTGTTTATATATGAAACAGAATTTAGTAAAATGCAAGTGACTATGAGGCAGAACTGTGATAGAACTTTTACTTGATTCCAGATTGGCTCTCCTGGTAGGCCAGTCACGGTTGTTTGGCTGTTCTTCTTGCTCTTTATGACTTGATCACCAAGAATCATGGCAACATATGGATCTGTCTTCCCTGCAAGTGAAATTAAATGTTTCTAACCTTTGTTAACATGAAACAGAGGTTTGTGAGAAAAATGAATTAATTTCGTATTCCTATTTTTCAGCTTATGAAATGTGATTGAATTAATGTGTAAATGAATTTTATTGGTACCGACTCTTGAGACATGCATACTCGACTGTGAAACTCTATCGACCAGATAATATACGAGTGCTTCAGTATAGACTTCAGAACCTATGTCTCAACCAGAAAATCCAGGTTGTTTTAGTAAATTTAATTGGTGCTGACTTTTGAAATCAGGCATACACAATAGAACATCGATCAACTGTGAAACGCTTTCCACCGGTAAACTGGTGCTTCAGCATAGACCTGGGCACACTGTCTCAACCAGAAAAAACTAGACTGGGCCAAAGCTAACTGTTACAGCCCTAGAGAGGGTGGGGGGTGAGGAGTCTTATTGGACCCAGCTCAAGTGGCCTTGGCCTATCATATTCCAACTGCAGAAATTTGATAGAACACTTTCTTGTTTGACAGAACAACGTACAATATCGGCTCCACAGGAATGAACTGGATGTCACCTCTTAACTAATAAACAGATGCTAAATCGAACATAAAAAAATCAAGGAGTCCTTACCGAACAAGACGAAGCTAAGCTTCCTAGCATCAACTAGTGTCACTGACAGCTCTCCAACAAAGTCCTTATTCCCATCTTGAGCTAAGTCAGTAGCAACGCCTTGCATTATACCGCTTGCAACATTTTGAATTATGTCACTTGCAACATCTCCTGCAACCGGTCCCATAGCTCTCCCCTTTTCAAAATCGAGGACAATCTTTTTGGGCCGGACAAAGAGACGTGGTAGATCTTCCGTTAGAAGTTTCGTGAGAAATCTAGTAGCAAAAGATCACAAGTACCCTGTTAGGTCACTGGATATCAATGCAAGACCTTTCTATCAAATCATAAAAAATGATATTTTTCTCCGTTAAATCTGGGATAAACTATAAAAATTGTCCTGAAACATGATACAGGAAATGTAAAGCGAGTTCACTTAAATATGTTTACCACTGAATCAAAACATCCTCTACGTTCTGGAAATATGAACCATGACTAATAACAGATTGACTAATCTGTTATTCACATTCATGAAGAGAATAAATTACCAGTAACTAAGTGCAGCTGGGATTAAAACTACCATTGAGAGCTCAAACCAACTTATTTCGCCCCCAAAAAAGCTCGAACCAATTTCTATCAAATGTTTTATCACCAATTAAGTGCACATGGATCACTATTTAACCTCCTAGATCTACAGTAAACAAGAAAGCAGCTGAGGGATGAGCGGGTCAGAGTGGACATATGGGTCGGTTGGGGGGCAGGGTGCATTAACATTATCTATCAGTACATAAACAGTAACCAAAAAAGTGAATAAACGCATTGATAGACATTTCTCAATGTAGCAACACCAGTATGTAACCATGATTCTGCAAAGATATTTTAGATGATAGGGCTTACATTGACAGAACAGGAATTGCTGGTGGAGGCAGCACCATGTACATGCAAAGATTGTTAGCACATTGTTAGCAAAGAATCAAAGTAAAAGCTGGACATGTCATCAAAGGGACACAGAAAAGTATACAAAAGGCTCAACAGGAATCACCCCAGTGTATGAATAAGAGCTTATGAATAGGAAACATAAACACAATATAACTGGCTGTAGAAAGTGTACTATTTTGACATTGTTCTACATGCAGAAACTCAAAAATTTAAGACCTAGAAAATCTGTAGTCCCAGAGACGACTTATCCTCTCAATGCTAGCAGGAACAACCACAAGACCTATGCGCAGAAGAGAGGTCCATAGGATGTATCTTCAGTTCACTATTGTGCCTAACATGTCCTATGCCCCAATCTTAAGTAACTGAAGAATCTTATATTGTGAAATTCTACAGCTTATGTTGCATTCAGGAAGTCATGCTGATTTTAGGTTCTGTGAAAACCATATTCTGTCTTTCAATAGCACAAGCTAATCGACCTCAAGATCACGATTGTAGGTATGAGTTGCAAATGGGAACAGTAAGGTTGCATAAGCATCTACATACCCATAAGGTTGAAAAGCCGGAACAGAGACAGCTCAAACTTTATCTTTGGAAGGGACACAAATGCCCAAGACGCGGCTCCCACCCATGGTTCACTATTGTGTCTAACATGTCCCACACCCCAACCTGAAGTAACTGATTAACTGAAATTCTACTGCCTGTGTTGCATTCAGAAAGTCACATTGTTAATAGGTTCTGTGCAAGCATATTCTGTTTTTCAATAGCCCAAGCTAATTGACCTCGAAATCATGATTTTAGGTACGAGTTGCAAATGGGAACAGTAAGGTTGCATAAGCAGCTGCATACCCATAAGATTGAAAAGCCGGAAGAGAGACAGCTCAAACTTTATCTTTGGAAGGGACACAAATGCCCAGGACGCAGCTCCCACCCATGGCTCTGTCGGTATAAGCCCCAACTTAACCCACAACTCCCCATCGATATCAAAATCTCGAACCCAGACAGGCACAACGATTGGCACGGCGCTGAACTTTAAGGAGAGGGCCAATGCCATGCGTGCATCACCGGCATAACGAATGCCGATTTGGTACCTGAAATACACAATGAAATAGTCAATCCTAACTTCTTTTTTGTACTACTGAGATAAACACATTTCTGGCAGCAGCGAGAAAAATTAATTAGCATGAAGATGCTTGAAGATTAGCAGACAGAGCCACATTTCAGTAATATCAATCATGTTCGTGAGGTAGCCTAGTTCTGCATCTTTCAAGCTATCTAGAAGACGTTATGAGCGGTGGACAATAACAATGCCAGCTTACTGATCCTCACTTCTTCTCTTGCACACTAACTGAATTGTGCTTGTGCACTCGCCGACACTAAAACTATGTATGATCCATTACTGTAAATCCACAAATTTCCGAATTCTGCAACCAAATTCCATTGCGAATTACCCACTAGCTGAAATGCATCTAACACCAATATCTGTGTGAACATATCATGAGTTGATACTCTGGTTGGTTTGTCCCAAATCAATTGCAAAAATTCAATTGACAATTACAAACTAAGTGCAGTGCAGGTCCGACACTTGTTAGCAAGAAGAGGAGAGACTCACTGCAGGTCGTTTGCTCGTCTGGAGGTCCGGCGCTCGACGTTTCGGACGGAGAGCGGCTCCTCGCCGAGGTAGAACTGCCTGATCTCGACGCGGTTGACGTAGTCTGGCTTGTGGAGGTTGTCGACGACGGGCTGCAGGAGGCCAACGATCCAGTTCTCGATGCCGGGGCGGTAGACCTTCCAGAGCTTCCCCAGGACCATGTTGACCCACTCGACGGACTCCTTGCGCTGCAGGTCCAGGTTGTCCTCGAGGAAGAGCGAGAAGCCGGAGGTGGGCACCTGCGGCCTGGCCTCGCGCTCGGCGCGGCGGCGGCGGCGGAGGGTGAGCAGCTTGTCGAAGGCGGCGCCGACGAAGAAGAAGAGCGCGAAGAGGCCGAGCACGGACCGGCTGACGGCGGGGAGGGGCGGTGGCGCCGGGAGCGCGTGGATTACGCCCAACTGCGTCCGGAGCTTGGAGACCAGCGGGTCCTCCGTTGGCACCGCGGCGGAGAAGGGCCGCTGCTGCGAGGGGGAGGGTGCAGGTGGTGGGTTTGAGGAGGAGGGGAGGTTGATGTTCGAGGAGAGCGGGGGTGCGGGGGGCTGGGACGGGGCTGAAAGGCAGCGGCTTTGGGGACGGGGAGGCATCGTCGGCGGCGGCGGGGGTGGAGGAGGGGAAGGGAGGGGAGGAAGGTGGATGAGGTGGGGCTAGAGAGGGAGGCGGGATGAGGGGGCGGCGGGGTGCCGGCGGAGGGGGTCAGCATCGGGGTGCACCGACATCCGGCGAGGGAGGTGGGGGGCTCGCCGGAGAAGATATGCAGAGCCGCTAGCTAGTGGTGGATGCTGCCTCTGCCTCTGCCACCGAAGGGCTATTTTTTTTCTTTTTTTCTTTTTTCTTGCTGGCCATGGTGGGCCGGGCCATGCTGGGCAGGGCCCAAACAATTGAGCCTGACATGCCTCTCAGGCAATGCAATGCTCGGGCTCTTATTTTCAAAAAAAGTTAAAACCATGTTTTACAAGTTTTAAGAAATTCTATAAAAGAATTCAATATATATACATAACAAATGTCTACTTGAAATAATATGTATTCTGAGCTACATAAAAATTAGAAAAATATGGGTCTGAGAATCGAGAACGGTCCATATTTTCATACTTCAAAATTTAACATATTTTTTCATTATTGTGTAGACCAGAATTCAAAGAATTTAACACTGCGATGTTGCATGATTGTATGGTACATCATTGACTACATCCGGAGTTATTTTTTAGAAATTTTGGAAACTTGTATCATTTTTTTAATTTAAATAGATCACTAGATTTCGTGAGCCAATTTTAAAAAAAATCGGTTTTGTAGGGATTTTGGCTCGGTCCGTTCCAGAATTAACTTTTTGCATCTTTAAATTAGTTTTAAAACAAATTTGGAAACTTGTACAATGTCGCCGGGGACGATACTACTTGGGGCGAGGCGTCGGGAGCCAGCTGCACCGGAGCTGAGGGGCCTCCTTGGAACATCGGCCTGTAAGTTGATTTTCACCATCAAACGTCGGTCGGAGAGAGCCGTAGCCAACGGAGAGGGAGGGAGTGGCCGGTCTTCGACCTTCAAGGATGGCAGCCTCACAAGGACCGCCATGGATGTACTCCGCGAGCAGCTTCCATGATCCACTGTCGAAGAGCCCAACAACAAGAGGCAGGAGCGAGGGAACTCACATCTTGCTCGCCACCATGACGAGCACAAAAGGAAAACCCCACCTCTGAACTTCGGACGACAGATCTACCAAGAACAGGCTTATAGAGGGATGTGGATGGACAGGTCGCACCGTACCTCGCCATCAGCTCCGCCCGCCGGAGCACGACGAGCCTCAGCACCAACTCTAGTTGCCAAACGCCACCCGAGAGCGCCAGCAACCTCAGCTCCACCGTATAATATACCTAAACCTAGACCTAGACAAACAGATACTAGTATAATATACAGGAGGGAGCCGGCATCCCCTCTCCCACCATCTTTGGCTGGCGAGGCCGCCGGACATAGGGGAGAGAGGAGCCATGGGCGAACGAGCGACTCTCAACAGGAGAAGGAGGAGAGAGAAGACGCGAGGGGCAACAAAAGAACTGCATCTCTACCTCTCGTGCAGCGACCCATAGCCCCATAGGCCACCGCCATGCACCAGACATGGATCAGCACGCAAGCCGTACACGACTATGCTGCATGCACCAGATAGATGAAGAGGAAGCTAGCCCCACGTAGATTTTTTTTTAAATGACTGCATGCAGAATCTTCGAAAGCCCGATCATGCATACCGGTGACATCACCTCGTCCATCAGCACGAGCTGCCGCGTAGACAAGCGATCTCCTCCAACCGTACTGCACTGAACTCTCGTGCGCCTTAATTCACGGCATTTAACCTTAGTGGTTTTGACCTATCAAATTTCATATTGGATTGTTCGCATATTTTGACCATTTTCCAAAATAATAAAATTGATTCTGCTCCCACGCGCGTGCCAAAAACAGCCTGAGTTTGAGTTCGCTGCTAATATATATAGCTCTACTCGTGCTACTTACCTGGAGAGTGGATTTTATAGCCCGGGCTATATGGAGCGCGGATTTTTCACAATTATTAAAAAAATGTAGATGTAGATGATGATGCATTCTAACAGTGTGCAAAAATCCAAATCGAAGAACTCAGTATTTTGGGATGTGCAAAATTAAAAAATCGTGGATCTGAAAATTTGAATAGTGCAGATTTTGAAACCTTTAACATTTGTCAGATGTTGTCATTTTTGCGTAGCCAAAAATACAATGTATTTAGAATGCATCATAGGCCGCATCTAACAAATATCATTTTTTTTTAAACTTCAAAATATCGAATTTGAATTTTGAAATATACCAGGAGCCATGTACCTCGGGCTCCAATATGGTTACCGAACTTACCTAGGATTTTCATATTTGTAGCCATAAAATTTAACACATAGGCAATGAAGTGCGGCTGCTAGGCAGCGCTAGAGAGGCGATGTCTTCATCGCTTCAACCACTAAATAATCTCCCATTCCAAAGTTTTCAAACGGACCCTTATAATTTAGCCCCTCTAACGGCTCCTTATTTTTAACTTTTATATTTGCGCCGCTAAATAAAAGCGGTTCCTAGCCAAACCCCTAGGGTGGGGGGGGGGCATTGGCCCTCCTACCCCAAAGCTGTAAATACTCTCTCGCTCTCTCCCGAGGAAGTGTCCGATGAAAGGCGATAGCAAAGACCCGCAGAAGTTTGAACTTTACACGAGCATATATTTGTGGTGCTCAAGGTTTTCGTCGAGGCCGCCAAGGTCAAGACGCTGCGGCGCGGTGATAACCCACAAGTATAGGGGATCGCGTGTAGCCTTTTCGATAAGTAAGAGTATCGAACCCAACGAGAAGCTAAAGGTAGGATAAGTATTCTCTCAAGTTCTATCAACCACTGATACAACTCTACGCACACTAAACGTTTGCATTATCTAGAAAATAAAACTACGGTAGCAATACGGGTATGAGAGGTAGTTTTGCAAGATAATAAATACAAAAAGTAAATGTTAGTGCTGCAGCAATAAAATACACTAAGTAACCATATACTAACAGTACCATGAGTGTGGAAAAGTGGTGGTAATTGTGGTGGCTTTGTCCAAGATTAATTAGTGAAGGTACTTGGTTCATTGTCTTCGATGCAGTTTTCTATGTGGGAGAGGCTAAATATACATGCACTCCACTACTTGGGATTACAAGTACTATATGATTGGATTGTTAGAAAGCATCCGCAAATACTAACAATGCATTAAGGTTTCCCCAACCATAGCCTTAAGTTCAAGGTCCTCTTACTCCCATACGTGCAACTAATCGGTTCGCGTTCTCAGGTTTCTGTCACTCCGGCAGAACTTCCCCCGCTTCGTTACAAATACTACCAACCCTAGGGTGTTTGATCCATGCGCGCACAAGTATAATGGACACCAAAGGACAGCACCATATAGACATACAACTCTAATGAACCTCATGCATTCAATTAAGCAATCAAAAGACAAATAAACTACGGAAACATGATGTAAATCATAGGATAAATATTATAGCATCAAACACCATGTTTACATAGGACGGTACAGAGGTTTGTGGGAGGATGAACCACTGAATACAAGGAGGAGATGGTGATGGAGATGGCGGTGAAGACGGCGGAGAGGGCAGCGCGGCGGCGCAGGGCGGCGGCGGCGCCGGCGGTGCGGGGAACTCCTTTCCCCGCCGCCGGCAAGCTTGGGGAGCGCCGCCCCTTAGCCTCCCTCCTTCATGGCTTCTTGGGAGCCCTCCCCCATGGAGATGGGATCCATGGGGGAGGCAAAAACGTGGCTTTTGGTGGCTGAAATTCGTGGGTGGAGGAGTCCTCCACGAATTAGGTTTCCTCCCTTTATATATCTTCTCGGATTTCCGTCACCCCCTTTTAGGGTTCCACCAAAACGGGCCTACAGGCCGCGTCCGAACTCCGATTGGGCTGATCTCGGGCTTAAAATCTTCGTATGGAAAATTGTGACAACTTTCGTAACAGCCAGGTCTCCATTGACGTCATCTTCGAGGGTCAAACTGGCAAACTTCGTAAAAAGTTCTCAGACAGATTTCAGGAAAGTCCCAATTCGACTCCAACAAGGTTTCCTCTTGTATTCTTGATAATTTCTACACATCAAAGAGTAAAACAAGAACATTGTGCACTTTTGCAACTATTAGTAGGTTAGTCCAAATAAATAATAAACTTAATATAAAACAAGTGCTAAAAGCATAAAAATGGCATGAAACAATCAAAAATTATAGATACGTTTTGGACGTATCAACATCCCCAAGCTTAATTCCTGCTCGTCCTCGAGTAGGTAAATGATAACAAAATAATTTTTGATTGTAAATGCTATGATCAGGTCTTTAACAATTGCATGATGTATGGATAATAAAACTTAGCAATCATGTTTCCTAATGAAAAGTATCAACGAACTAAGAGCTTATAACATGAAATTTATAAACATCAACAAGATTGTAATGACCATAATAAAGCATGATAGAGTGGTATCTCGCTTGCCCTTAATTGTGGAGCAAAACATAAATGCCAAGGCACCTCTGAAGTTCAAGTGAAGACTAGATATAGAGATATCAAAGATAAAAGCATCATGGTTATACCTCAATTAATCGTATTCTGGGACAAGCACATTACACTAAGAACGACAGCTATGCTCTCGAAGAAGTGCTCAAAGAAAGGATGGTGACTCAACATAAAAATAAAAGATTGGCCCTTCGCAGAGGGAAGCAGGGATTAACACGTGCTAGAGCTTTTTGTTTTAAAAACAGAGGTAAAAATGTTTTGAGAGGTGTTTGTTAATTGTCAACGAATGGTAGCGGGTGAGAACAGTATTCTACCTGTCAAACGGACTTTTAAGAGCGGCTCCCATGAAGGACGTTATTTCTACCAGCAAGGCAGATCATCCCTCTTTCTCTTTGGTTTACACACATTCAGGTATTTCACTGTTTGTCATTGCTTACTGATGAATCAGGGCAAAAGTGTGAAGAGAATTAATTGGTTAAAGTTGTAATTAATTGGGACTGGGCACCCCGTTGCCAGCTCTTTTTGCAAGTTATTGGATAAGCGGATGTATATGCCACTAGTCCAGGTGTAAAAGTCCATTTGACAAATAGAATAAAGAATAACCACACTAATTCCTCATGAGCTAGTAAACATTGACACAAAAAGAGAAATATTTTGAAGGTTTTAAAGGTAGCACATGCAAATTTACTTGGAATGGCTTGAAATACCATGCATAGGAATTTTTTGGTGGACTCTTTGGGATAACTTGGTTTTAAGGATTTGGATGCACGAGCAGCATTCCCGCTCAGTACAAGTGAAGGCTAGCAATAGACTGGGAAGCGACAACCACGAGAGCGATAACGGTCATAATCATGCTTGCGACAAAATAAAATTAACGGAGGCATAAAAACGATACTAAAACTCTGAGGCAAAATAGATCATCAAGGCTTAATTGACTTTTATTTTTCAGTCATAACATGTGTGAGCATGTGCCAAGTCGATTCAAGTGAATTATTCAGAGGAGGATACCACAATACCATACCATCTTATGAACAGGACAATGCATGTTGATATCAAAATAACATAATATGCACTATTAGCTAGTTGAGACTAACCATAAGAAAACATAAACTACTAAACAGTATTATTCACACATCATTTTTAAGTTTCAACAAGTAATCCATTAACCAAGTAAACATTGAAAACAGAGGATAAATAAAATATGTGACGATCCACTTATTAATGTAACTGGTGTTTGATGCTAAGATAAATAGATAATAAAATACAGCCGCTTCAAGTTTAGTTAAGTTCCTATGTTGCTCAAAAAACAAAGTTTAAAGGTTTGCAAACCGTGGGGTTATTGATGAAGAGGGATGCGGGGACATCCCCAAGCTTATGACTTTGGTAATTCTTCAATATTCCATAGTTTGGTGTTCCTTCATTCTCTGTGAAAAAACTTCAACACAAAAACTTTCCCATTCTTTTCTGCGGTTAGACATTAGTACAATAGATAATATTTCCCAAGTGCTACTATTAAACCAAATAAAATTTTGTTTTTAAGTTACAGAAAGGTTGCTTAAATGGCCAACTTATAAATGAAAGGTAAGAACCATTAAAAATCAAATGAAAACGAAAAGAGGCCACTCTTGCAACAAAAGTCAGAATCTGTCCAGAAAAACAGCAGCTGGAAAACGCAATTTTTAGGTGCACTTAAACATGCCCGAAATTTTAGCCAATTTTTGTACATGCAGAGGATTAGGTGCTACAACATCAGTAATTTTTCGTGATTTTTAGAGCTTCCAGTAAAATATGAAAAATCGCGCAATAAGCAGTAGATACCGAAAACAGAAAATCACTTTTTACATATGTATCAACTAAGCTAAATGGATAAAACTTGGTACTTTATTTTTGATAAACTAAAAAACCAGAGGCTAAGCAAGACCTAAACATGCTAGCTACAGCAAGGAAAACTCTAAATAAAAATCAAAAGTAAAACCCAAATAAAATTAAAATAAAGAACCAAACAAAGAAGCAAAACAAAAGAAAATATTTTTGTTATTTTGAATTTATAAGTGAAAGTAAAGAAGCAATCGAAACCAAATAAGGAGCCTAATAAAACTAAAGAAGGTAAAACCAAGACATATAAAAGCAATTATAATACAAGTTAAGACAATACATATCATGTGGACGGGTAATATAGAGTATGAACGAGACAACCTCATGTTAGTTGATGAATAGGGGGATGACTCGGGCATCCCCAAGCTTAGATGATTGTATCTTCTTGAATATGTTCTTGGGATGCACCTACACATCCCCAAGCTTGAGCTCTTGCGTCTTCTTATTCATCTCATATCACCATATTGATTAGATCTTATAAGCTACATCCACATAAAACTTCACAAAACTCATTAGTAGGGTTAGTACTCATTAAATAAAATCCACTCATGTTCAAGCATTGACAAGTTTTATAATTTTACTCAACATTAGCCACTGTATATACTAAGGTGTTCATGATTTCCGTTGTCCGTCGAAAAACTAATGAAACTAACAACACCAAGTACAATATTGAATAAACAAAGAAATCTGTCAAAACTGAACAGTCCGTAAAGATGGCATTCAACGAGATAGTTAAGTAGCTCAAATCGAAAAACTTTAGTCTAATGAAAGAAAGATAATAATCTCAGGTTTATGCACAAAAATTTTCAAGTCAAAATACTATTCTGAGATTTATCACGATTTTTTTACAGAGAAGCACAAAATCTGTCTAAACAGAACAGTCAGTAAAGATCGAATTTTTCGACATCTACGTAACTTAAATCACAAAAAGTTAGTCTAATGAAAGAAAGCTAATAAGCATCACTTTGCACTCAAGAAATTTCAGATCAAGATCACGTTCTGGTGATTTTAAACATTTAATACGGTGGAGCACAGAAAATCTGTTTCTGGACAGCAAAGTAAAACTATCAACTTTCAATTAACTAAAGACTATAATTAGCATTTTATTTTTATGTACAGAGGTATATACACAATATTTACATGTTTTTAATGAAAAGCTTCCATGGAAAGATTTGTTTTGGTTTCATAGGCATGAACACAAGTGTTCAAGGTCGACCCCCATTTAACCATTACTCATCTTTCCAATCACTTTTCTTTTTGAAAACGTTTTTAGATAACAACTACACCTAATTTTTTTTGTAATTCGCATTCCCTATCCATAGTAAGATAAAGAACAACTTAATACTGAAAATAAAAACTACTTAGAGATAAAGCAAACAAGTGCACACAAGAACATTAACCTACGCTATGGCTCCCCGGCAACGGCGCCAGAAAAGGTCTTGATAACCCACAAGTATAGGGGATCGCGTGTAGCCTTTTCGATAAGTAAGAGTGTCGAACCCAACGAGGAGCTAAAGGTAGGATAAGTATTCTCTCAAGTTCTATCAACCACTGATACAACTCTACGCACACTAAACGTTTGCATTATCTAGAAAATAAAACTACGGTAGCAATACGGGTATGAGAGGTAGTTTTGCAAGATAATAAATACAAGAAAGTAAATGTTAGTGCTGCAGCAATAAAATACACTAAGTAACCATATACTAACAGTACCATGAGTGTGGAAAAGTGGTGGTAATTGTGGTGGCTTTGTCCAAGATTAATTAGTGAAGGTACTTGGTTCATTGTCTTCGATGCAGTTTTCTATGTGGGAGAGGCTAAATATACATGCACTCCACTACTTGGGATTACAAGTACTATATGATTGGATTGTTAGAAAGCATCCGCAAATACTAACAATGCATTAAGGTTTCCCCAACCATAGCCTTAAGTTCAAGGTCCTCTTACTCCCATACGTGCAACTAATCGGTTCGCGTTCTCAGGTTTCTGTCACTCCGGCAGAACTTCCCCCGCTTCGTTACAAATACTACCAACCCTAGGGTGTTTGATCCATGCGCGCACAAGTATAATGGACACCAAAGGACAGCACCATATAGACATACAACTCTAATGAACCTCATGCATTCAATTAAGCAATCAAAAGACAAATAAACTACGGAAACATGATGTAAATCATAGGATAAATATTATAGCATCAAACACCATGTTTACATAGGACGGTACAGAGGTTTGTGGGAGGATGAACCACTGAATACAAGGAGGAGATGGTGATGGAGATGGCGGTGAAGACGGCGGAGAGGGGCAGCGCGGCGGCGCAGGGCGGCGGCGGCGCCGGCGGTGCGGGAACTCCTTTCCCCGCCGCCGGCAAGCTTGGGGAGCGCCGCCCCTTAGCCTCCCTCCTTCATGGCTTCTTGGGAGCCCTCCCCCATGGAGATGGGATCCATGGGGGAGGCAAAAACGTGGCTTTTGGTGGCTGAAATTCGTGGGTGGAGGAGTCCTCCACGAATTAGGTTTCCTCCCTTTATATATCTTCTCGGATTTCCGTCACCCCCTTTTAGGGTTCCACCAAAACGGGCCTACAGGCCGCGTCCGAACTCCGATTGGGCTGATCTCGGGCTTAAAATCTTCGTATGGAAAATTGTGACAACTTTCGTAACAGCCAGGTCTCCATTTGACGTCATCTTCGGGGTCAAACTGGCAAACTTCGTAAAAAGTTCTCAGACAGATTTCAGGAAAGTCCCAATTCGACTCCAACAAGGTTTCCTCTTGTATTCTTGATAATTTCTACACATCAAAGAGTAAAACAAGAACATTGTGCACTTTTGCAACTATTAGTAGGTTAGTCCAAATAAATAATAAACTTAATATAAAAAAGTGCTAAAAGCATAAAAATGGCATGAAACAATCAAAAATTATAGATACGTTTTGGACGTATCACGCAGCCGTGGCACCGGCGCTGGTGGTGCAGGAGCTTGCTGCCCTATGGCCGCGGGCTGCAACCACGGCTTCAAGAAGCGGAGCGTCGGCATTGCCGACCTGCGGTGGTGGATGCTGCCTCTGCCACTGCCACCGAACAGCTATTTTTTTTCTTTCATTTTTTCCTTTTCTCTGGGGAAAGACCCTAGCTTTGGCCATGGTGGGCCGGGCCTTGCTGGCCAAGGCGCAAACAGTTGAGCCTGACATGCCTCTCAGGCAATGCAATGCTCGGGCTCTTATTTTCAAAAAAAGTTAAAACCATGTTTTACAAGTTTTAAGAAATTACATAAAATGATTCAATATATACATAAAAAATGTCAACTTGAAATAGTTTGTATTCTGATCTACACAATGTTTTAATAAATATGGATCTGAGAACAGAGAACGGTCCATATTTTCGTACTTCAAAACATATCAGATTTTTTCATTTTTGTGTAGACCAGAATTCAAAGAATTAAAGGTGCGATGTTGCATGCTTGTATGGTACATCATTGACTACATCTCGAATTAGTTTTGAGAAATTTTGGAAACTTGTACACATTTTAATTTAAATAGATCGCTGGATTTCGGGATCCAATATAAAAAAATCGGTTTTGTAGGGATTTTGGCTCGGTCCGTTCCAGAATTAACTTTTTGCATCTTTAAATTAGTTTTTAGAAATTTTGGAAACTTGTACAATGTCGCCGGGGACGATACCACTGGGGGCGAGGAGTCGGGAGCCAGCTGCACTGAGCTGAGGGGCCTCCTTCTTGGCACATCGGCCTGTAAGTTGATTTTTACCATCCAACGCCGGCGGGAGAGAGCCGTAGCCGACGGAGAGGGAGGGAGTGGCCGGTCTTCGACCTTCAAGGATGGCAGCCTCACAAGGACCGCCATGGATGTACTCTCGGGAGCAGCTTCCAGGATCCCCTGTCGAAGAGCCCAACAACAAGAGGCAGGAGCGAGGGAACTCACTTCTTGCTCGCCACCATGACGAGCACAAAAGGAAAACCCCACCTCTGAACTTCGGACGACAGATCTACCAAGAGCAGGCTTATGGAGCGATGTGGATGGACAGGTCGCACCGTACCTCGCCATCGGCTCCGCCCGCCGGAGCACGACGAGCCTCAACACCACCTCTAGTTGCCAAACGACACACGAGAGCGCCAGCAACCTCAGCTCCACCGTATAATATACCTAAACCTAGACCTAGACAAACCGAAACTAGTATAATATATAGGAGGGAGCCGGCCTCCCCTCTCCCACCATCTCTAGCTGGCGAGGCCACCGGATATAGGGGAGAGAGGAGCCATGGGCGAACGAGCGACTCTCAACAGGAGAAGGAGGAGAGAGAAGACGCGAGGGGCAACAAAAGAACTGCATCTCTACCTCTCGTGCAGCGACCCATAGCCCCATAGGCCACCGCCACGCACCAGACATGGATCAGCACGCAAGCCGTACACGACTACGCTACATGCACCAGATAGATGAAGAGGAAGCTAGCCCCACGTAGATTTTTTCAAAAAAAAAATGACTGCATGCAGAATCTTCGAAAGCCCGATCATGCATACCGGTGACATCACCTCGTCCATCAGCACGAGCTGCCGCGTAGACGAGCGATCTCCTCCAACCGGACTGCATTGAACTCTCGCGCGCCTTAATTCACGGCATTTAACCTTAGTGGTTTTGACCTATCAAATTTCATATTGGATTGTTCGCATATTTAGACCATTTTCCAAAATAATAAAATTGATGCTGCTCCCACGCGCGTGCCAAAAACAGCCTGAGTTTGAGTTCGCTGCTAATATATATAGCTCTACTCGTGCTACTTACCTAGAGAGTGGATTTTGTAGCCCGGGCTATATGGAGCGCGGATTTTTCACAATTATTAAAAAAATGTAGATGTAGATGATGATGCATTCTAACAGTGTGCAAAAATCCAAATCGAAGAACTCAGTATTTTGGGCTGTTCAAAATTAAAAAAAATCGTGGATCTGAAAATTTGAATAGTGCAGATTTTGAAACCTTTAACATTTGTCAGATGTTGTCATTTTTGTGTAGCCAAAAATACAATGTATTTAGAATGCATCATAGGCCGCATCTAACAAATATCATTTTTTTAAAACTTCAAAATATCGAATTTGAATTTTGAAATATACCAGGAGCCATGTACCTCGGGCTCCAATATAGGTTACCGAACTTACCTAGGATTTTCATATTTGTAGCCATAAAATTTAACACATAGGCAATGAAGTGCAGCTGCTAGGCAGCGCTAGAGAGGCGATGTCTTCATCGCTTCAACCACTAAATAATCTCCCATTCCAAAGTTTTCAAACGGACCCTTATAATTTAGCCCCTCTAACGGCTCCTTATTTTTAACTTTTATATTTGCGCCGCTAAATAAAAGCGGTTCCTAGCAAAACCCCTAGGGTGGGGTGGGGGGGCATTGGCCCTCCTACCCCAAAGCTGTAAATACTCTCTCGCTCTCTCCCGAGGAAGTGTCCGATGAAAGGCGATAGCAAAAAGCCGCAGAAGTTTGAACTTTACACGAGCATATATTTGTGGTGCTCAAGGTTTTCGTCGAGGCCACCGAGGTCAAGACGCTGCGGCGCGGCCGTGGCACGGGCGCTGGTGGTGCAGGAGCTTGCTGCCCTGTGGCCGCGGGCTGCAACCACGGCTTCAAGAAGTGGAGCGTCGGCATTGTCGGCCTGCGGTGGTGGATGCTGCCTCTGCCACTGCCACCGAACAACTGTTTTTTTTCTTTCATTTTTTCATTTTCTCTTTGGGAAAGGCCCTAGCTCTGGCCAAGTGGGTCGGGCCTTGCTGGCCAAGGCCCAAACAGTTGAGCCTGACATGTCTCTCAGGTAATGCAATGCTCGGCCTCTTATTTTAAAAAAAAGTTAAAACCATGTTTTACCAGTTTTAAGAAATTACATAAAAGGATTCAATATATATACATAAAAAAATGTCAACTTGAAATAGTTTGTATTCTGATCTACACAAGTTTTTTAATAAATATGGATCCGAGAACAGAGAACGGTCCATATTTTCGTACTTCAAAACATATCAGATTTTTTCATTTTTGTGTAGACCAGAATTCAAAGAATTAAAGGTGCGATGTTGCATGCTTGTATGGTACATCATTGACTAGATCTCGAATTAGTTTTTAGAAATTTTGGAAACTTGTACACATTTTAATTTAAATAGATCGCTGGATTTCGGGAACCAATATAAAAAAATCGATTTTGCATGGATTTTGGCTCGGTCCGTTCCAGAATTAACTTTTTGCATCTTTAAATTAGTTTTTAGAAATTTTGGAAACTTGTATAATGTCGCCAGGGACGACACCACTTGGGGCTAGGAGTCGGGAGTCAGCTGCACCGGAGCTGAGGGGCCTCCTTCATGGCACATCGGCCTGTAAGTTGATTTTCACCATCTAACGCCGGCGGAGAGAGCCGTAGCCGACGGAGAGGGAGGGAGTGGCCGGTCTTCGACCTTCAAGGATGGCAGCCTCACAAGTACCGCCATGGATGTACTCCCGGGAGCAGCTTCCAGGATCCCCTGTCGAAGAGCCCAAGAACAAGAGGCAGGAGCGAGGGAACTCACTTCTTGCTCGCCACCATGACGAGCACAAAAGGGAAACCCCACCTCTGAACTTCGGACGACAGATCTACCAAGAACAGGCTTATAGAGGGATGTGGATGGGCAGGTCGCACCGTACCTCGCCAACTGCTTCGCCCGCCGGAGCACGATGAGCCTCAGCACCACCTCTAGTTGCCAAACGCCACCCGAGAGCGCCAGCAACCTCAGCTCCACCGTATAATATACCTAAACCTAGACCTAGACAAACAGATACTTGTATATATACAGGAGGGAGCCGGCCTCCCCTCTCCCACCATCTCTGGCTGGCGAGGCCGCTGGATATAGGGAAGAGAGGAGCCATGGGCGAATGATAACCCACAAGTATAGGGGATCGCGTGTAGCCTTTTCGATAAGTAAGAGTGTCGAACCCAACGAGGAGCTAAAGGTAGGATAAGTATTCTCTCAAGTTCTATCAACCACTGATACAACTCTACGCACACTAAACGTTTGCATTATCTAGAAAATAAAACTACGGTAGCAATACGGGTATGAGAGGTAGTTTTGCAAGATAATAAATACAAGAAAGTAAATGTTAGTGCTGCAGCAATAAAATACACTAAGTAACCATATACTAACAGTACCATGAGTGTGGAAAAGTGGTGGTAATTGTGGTGGCTTTGTCCAAGATTAATTAGTGAAGGTACTTGGTTCATTGTCTTCGATGCAGTTTTCTATGTGGGAGAGGCTAAATATACATGCACTCCACTACTTGGGATTACAAGTACTATATGATTGGATTGTTAGCAAGCATCCGCAAATACTAACAATGCATTAAGGTTTCCCCAACCATAGCCTTAAGTTCAAGGTCCTCTTACTCCCATACGTGCAACTAATCGGTTCGCGTTCTCAGGTTTCTGTCACTCCGGCAGAACTTCCCCCGCTTCGTTACAAATACTACCAACCCTAGGGTGTTTGATCCATGCGCGCACAAATATAATGGACACCAAAGGACAGCACCATATAGACATACAACTCTAATGAACCTCATGCATTCAATTAAGCAATCAAAAGACAAATAAACTACGGAAACATGATGTAAATCATAGGATAAATATTATAGCATCAAACACCATGTTTACATAGGACGGTACAGAGGTTTGTGGGAGGATGAACCACTGAATACAAGGAGGAGATGGTGATGGAGATGGCGGTGAAGACGGCGGAGAGGGGCAGCGCGGCGGCGGCGGCGCGGCGGTGCGGGGAACTCCTTTCCCCGCCGCCGGCAAGCTTGGGGAGCGCCGCCCCTTAGCCTCCCTCCTTCATGGCTTCTTGGGAGCCCTCCCCCATGGAGATGGGATCCATGGGGGAGGCAAAAACGTGGCTTTTGGTGGCTGAAATTCGTGGGTGGAGGAGTCCTCCACGAATTAGGTTTCCTCCCTTTATATATCTTCTCGGATTTCCGTCACCCCTTTTAGGGTTCCACCAAAACGGGCCTACAGGCCGCGTCCGAACTCCGATTGGGCTGATCTCGGGCTTAAAATCTTCGTATGGAAAATTGTGACAACTTTCGTAACAGCCAGGTCTCCATATAACGTCATCTTCGAGGGTCAAACTGGCAATCTTCGTAAAAAGTTCTCAGACAGATTTCAGGAAAGTCCCAATTCGACTCCAACAAGGTTTCCTCTTGTATTCTTGATAATTTCTACACATCAAAGAGTAAAACAAGAACATTGTGCACTTTTGCAACTATTAGTAGGTTAGTCCAAATAAATAATAAACTTAATATAAAACAAGTGCTAAAAGCATAAAAATGGCATGAAACAATCAAAAATTATAGATACGTTTTGGACGTATCAACATCCCCAAGCTTAATTCCTGCTCGTCCTCGAGTAGGTAAATGATAACAAAATAATTTTTGATTGTAAATGCTATGATCAGGTCTTTAACAATTGCATGATGTATGGATAATAAAACTTAGCAATCATGTTTCCTAATGAAAAGTATCAACGAACTAAGAGCTTATAACATGAAATTTATAAACATCAACAAGATTGTAATGACCATAATAAAGCATGATAGAGTGGTATCTCGCTTGCCCTTAATTGTGGAGCAAAACATAAATGCCAAGGCACCTCTGAAGTTCAAGTGAAGACTAGATATAGAGATATCAAAGATAAAAGCATCATGGTTATACCTCAATTAATCGTATTCTGGGACAAGCACATTACACTAAGAACGACAGCTATGCTCTCGAAGAAGTGCTCAAAGAAAGGATGGTGACTCAACATAAAAATAAAAGATTGGCCCTTCGCAGAGGGAAGCAGGGATTAACACGTGCTAGAGCTTTTTGTTTTAAAAACAGAGGTAAAAATGTTTTGAGAGGTGTTTGTTAATTGTCAACGAATGGTAGCGGGTGAGAACAGTATTCTACCTGTCAAACGGACTTTTAAGAGCGGCTCCCATGAAGGACGTTATTTCTACCAGCAAGGCAGATCATCCCTCTTTCTCTTTGGTTTACACACATTCAGGTATTTCACTGTTTGTCATTGCTTACTGATGAATCAGGGCAAAAGTGTGAAGAGAATTAATTGGTTAAAGTTGTAATTAATTGGGACTGGGCACCCCGTTGCCAGCTCTTTTTGCAAGTTATTGGATAAGCGGATGTATATGCCACTAGTCCAGGTGTAAAAGTCCATTTGACAAATAGAATAAAGAATAACCACACTAATTCCTCATGAGCTAGTAAACATTGACACAAAAAGAGAAATATTTTGAAGGTTTTAAAGGTAGCACATGCAAATTTACTTGGAATGGCTTGAAATACCATGCATAGGAATTTTTTGGTGGACTCTTTGGGATAACTTGGTTTTAAGGATTTGGATGCACGAGCAGCATTCCCGCTCAGTACAAGTGAAGGCTAGCAATAGACTGGGAAGCGACAACCACGAGAGCGATAACGGTCATAATCATGCTTGCGACAAAATAAAATTAACGGAGGCATAAAAACGATACTAAAACTCTGAGGCAAAATAGATCATCAAGGCTTAATTGACTTTTATTTTTCAGTCATAACATGTGTGAGCATGTGCCAAGTCGATTCAAGTGAATTATTCAGAGGAGGATACCACAATACCATACCATCTTATGAACAGGACAATGCATGTTGATATCAAAATAACATAATATGCACTATTAGCTAGTTGAGACTAACCATAAGAAAACATAAACTACTAAACAGTATTATTCACACATCATTTTTAAGTTTCAACAAGTAATCCATTAACCAAGTAAACATTGAAAACAGAGGATAAATAAAATATGTGACGATCCACTTATTAATGTAACTGGTGTTTGATGCTAAGATAAATAGATAATAAAATACAGCCGCTTCAAGTTTAGTTAAGTTCCTATGTTGCTCAAAAAACAAAGTTTAAAGGTTTGCAAACCGTGGGGTTATTGATGAAGAGGGATGCGGGGACATCCCCAAGCTTATGACTTTGGTAATTCTTCAATATTCCATAGTTTGGTGTTCCTTCATTCTCTGTGAAAAAACTTCAACACAAAAACTTTCCCATTCTTTTCTGCGGTTAGACATTAGTACAATAGATAATATTTCCCAAGTGCTACTATTAAACCAAATAAAATTTTGTTTTTAAGTTACAGAAAGGTTGCTTAAATGGCCAACTTATAAATGAAAGGTAAGAACCATTAAAAATCAAATGAAAACGAAAAGAGGCCACTCTTGCAACAAAAGTCAGAATCTGTCCAGAAAAACAGCAGCTGGAAAACGCAATTTTTAGGTGCACTTAAACATGCCCGAAATTTTAGCCAATTTTTGTACATGCAGAGGATTAGGTGCTACAACATCAGTAATTTTTTCGTGATTTTTAGAGCTTCCAGTAAAATATGAAAAATCGCGCAATAAGCAGTAGATACCGAAAACAGAAAATCACTTTTTACATATGTATCAACTAAGCTAAATGGATAAAACTTGGTACTTTATTTTTGATAAACTAAGAAACCAGAGGCTAAGCAAGACCTAAACATGCTAGCTACAGCAAGGAAAACTCTAAATAAAAATCAAAAGTAAAACCCAAATAAAATTAAAATAAAGAACCAAACAAAGAAGCAAAACAAAAGAAAATATTTTTGTTATTTTGAATTTATAAGTGAAAGTAAAGAAGCAATCGAAACCAAATAAGGAGCCTAATAAAACTAAAGAAGGTAAAACCAAGACATATAAAAGCAATTATAATACAAGTTAAGACAATACATATCATGTGGACGGGTAATATAGAGTATGAACGAGACAACCTCATGTTAGTTGATGAATAGGGGGATGACTCGGGCATCCCCAAGCTTAGATGATTGTATCTTCTTGAATATGTTCTTGGGATGCACCTACACATCCCCAAGCTTGAGCTCTTGCGTCTTCTTATTCATCTCATATCACCATATTGATTAGATCTTATAAGCTACATCCACATAAAACTTCACAAAACTCATTAGTAGGGTTAGTACTCATTAAATAAAATCCACTCATGTTCAAGCATTGACAAGTTTTATAATTTTTACTCAACATTAGCCACTGTATATACTAAGGTGTTCATGATTTCCGTTGTCCGTCGAAAAACTAATGAAACTAACAACACCAAGTACAATATTGAATAAACAAAGAAATCTGTCAAAACTGAACAGTCCGTAAAGATGGCATTCAACGAGATAGTTAAGTAGCTCAAATCGAAAAACTTTAGTCTAATGAAAGAAAGATAATAATCTCAGGTTTATGCACAAAAATTTTCAAGTCAAAATACTATTCTGAGATTTATCACGATTTTATTTACAGAGAAGCACAAAATCTGTCTAAACAGAACAGTCAGTAAAGATCGAATTTTTCGACCTATCTACGTACCTTAAATCAGAAAAAGTTAGTCTAATGAAAGAAAGCTAATAAGCATCACTTTGCACTCAAGAAATTTCAGATCAAGATCACGTTCTGGTGATTTTAAACATTTAATACGGTGGAGCACAGAAAATCTGTTTCTGGACAGCAAAGTAAAACTATCAACTTTCAATTAACTAAAGACTATAATTAGCATTTTATTTTTATGTACAGAGGTATATACACAATATTTACAATATTTACATGTTTTTAATGAAAAGCTTCCATGGAAAGATTTGTTTTGGTTTCATAGGCATGAACACAAGTGTTCAAGGTCGACCCCCATTTAACCATTACTCATCTTTCCAATCACTTTTCTTTTTGAAAACGTTTTTAGATAACAACTACACCTAATTTTTTTTGTAATTCGCATTCCCTATCCATAGTAAGATAAAGAACAACTTAATACTGAAAATAAAAACTACTTAGAGATAAAGCAAACAAGTGCACACAAGAACATTAACCTACGCTATGGCTCCCCGGCAACGGCGCCAGAAAAGGTCTTGATAACCCACAAGTATAGGGGATCGCGTGTAGCCTTTTCGATAAGTAAGAGTGTCGAACCCAACGAGGAGCTAAAGGTAGGATAAGTATTCTCTCAAGTTCTATCAACCACTGATACAACTCTACGCACACTAAACGTTTGCATTATCTAGAAAATAAAACTACGGTAGCAATACGGGTATGAGAGGTAGTTTTGCAAGATAATAAATACAAGAAAGTAAATGTTAGTGCTGCAGCAATAAAATACACTAAGTAACCATATACTAACAGTACCATGAGTGTGGAAAAGTGGTGGTAATTGTGGTGGCTTTGTCCAAGATTAATTAGTGAAGGTACTTGGTTCATTGTCTTCGATGCAGTTTTCTATGTGGGAGAGGCTAAATATACATGCACTCCACTACTTGGGATTACAAGTACTATATGATTGGATTGTTAGAAAGCATCCGCAAATACTAACAATGCATTAAGGTTTCCCCAACCATAGCCTTAAGTTCAAGGTCCTCTTACTCCCATACGTGCAACTAATCGGTTCGCGTTCTCAGGTTTCTGTCACTCCGGCAGAACTTCCCCCGCTTCGTTACAAATACTACCAACCCTAGGGTGTTTGATCCATGCGCGCACAAATATAATGGACACCAAAGGACAGCACCATATAGACATACAACTCTAATGAACCTCATGCATTCAATTAAGCAATCAAAAGACAAATAAACTACGGAAACATGATGTAAATCATAGGATAAATATTATAGCATCAAACACCATGTTTACATAGGACGGTACAGAGGTTTGTGGGAGGATGAACCACTGAATACAAGGAGGAGATGGTGATGGAGATGGCGGTGAAGACGGCGGAGAGGGGCAGCGCGGCGGCGGCGCCGGCGGTGCGGGGAACTCCTTTCCCCGCCGCCGGCAAGCTTGGGGAGCGCCGCCCCTTAGCCTCCCTCCTTCATGGCTTCTTGGGAGCCCTCCCCCATGGAGATGGGATCCATGGGGGAGGCAAAAACGTGGCTTTTGGTGGCTGAAATTCGTGGGTGGAGGAGTCCTCCACGAATTAGGTTTCCTCCCTTTATATATCTTCTCGGATTTCCGTCACCCCCTTTTAGGGTTCCACCAAAACGGGCCTACAGGCCGCGTCCGAACTCCGATTGGGCTGATCTCGGGCTTAAAATCTTCGTATGGAAAATTGTGACAACTTTCGTAACAGCCAGGTCTCCATATAACGTCATCTTCGAGGGTCAAACTGGCAATCTTCGTAAAAAGTTCTCAGACAGATTTCAGGAAAGTCCCAATTCGACTCCAACAAGGTTTCCTCTTGTATTCTTGATAATTTCTACACATCAAAGAGTAAAACAAGAACATTGTGCACTTTTGCAACTATTAGTAGGTTAGTCCAAATAAATAATAAACTTAATATAAAACAAGTGCTAAAAGCATAAAAATGGCATGAAACAATCAAAAATTATAGATACGTTTTGGATGTATCAGCGAACGAGCGACTCTCAACAGGAGAAGGAGGAGAGAGAAGACGCGAGGGTCAACAAAAGAACTGCATCTCTACCTCTCGTGCAGCGACCCATAGCCCCATAGGCCACCGCCACGCACCAGACATGGATCAGCACGCAAGCCGTACACAACTACGCTGCACGCACCAGATAGATGAAGAGGTAGCTAGCCCCACGTTGATTTTTTTTTTAAATGACTTCATGCAGGATCTTCTATAGCTATGGTAGACTCTCAAAAGCCCGATCATGCATACCGGTGACATCACCTCGTCCATCAGCACGAGCTGCCGCGTAGACGAGCGATCTCCTCCAACCGGACTGCAATGAACTCTCGCGCGCCTTAATTCACGGCATTTAACCTTAGTGGTTTTGACCTATCAAATTTCATATTGGATTGTTCGCATATTTTGGCCATTTTCCAAAATAATAAAATCGATGCTGCTCCCACGCGCGTGCGAAAAACAGCCTGAGTTTGAGTTCGCTGCTAATATATAGGTCTACTCGTGCTACTTACCTAGAGAGTGGATTTTATAGCCTGGGCTATATGGAGCCCGGATTTTTCAAAATTATTAAAAAAATGTAGATGTAGATGATGATGCATTCTAATAGTGTGCAAAAACCAAATCGAAGAACTCTGTTTTTTGGGCTTGATACGTCTCAAATATATCTATAATTTTTGATGTTCCATTTGTTTTATACCAATTTCTACATGTTTTGCATCTACTTTATATCACTTTTATACATTTTTTGGGACTAACCTATTAACAAGATGCCGAAGTGCCAGTTCCTGTTTTTGTTGTTTTTGTATTCCAGAAAAGCTAGTCTGGAAATATTCTCGGAATTGGACGAAACTACACGGGGGTCCCTATTTTTCCAGAACACGCCTGACGGAGCGAAGGAGCAACAGAGGAGGGCCACCAGGTGGCCACACGCACCTAGGGCGCGGCCCCCCTCTGCCGCGCCCTAGGGTGGTGTGGGCCCCTCGGGGGTCTCCAGCCGCCGCCCTTTCGCCTACTTATTCCCCCCGATGCGAAAACCCTAAGGGCCTGAGCAAATATCCACGAAAAGTCCAGAGACGCCGCCGCCATCAACCCTAGCTCGGGAGGGTTCAGAACCTCTTCCCGGCACCCTGCCGGAGAGGGGAATCGTCACCGGAGGCTTCTACATCGCCATGCCTGCCTCCGGAGTGATGCGTGAGTAGTTCATCCTTGGACTACGGGTCCATAGCAGTAGCTAGATGGTTGTCTCTCCACTTTGTGCCATCATGTTTAGATCTTGTGAGCTGCCCTACATGATCAAGATCATATTATTGTAATGCTACATGTTGTGTTTGCTGGGATCCGATGAATATTGAATATTATGTCAAGTTGATTATCAATCTATCTTATATGTTATTTAAGATCTTGCATGCTTTCCGTTACTCGTAGATGCTTTGGCCAAGTAGATGCTTGTAACTCCAAGAGAGAGTATTTATGCTAGATAGTGGGTTCATGCCTCCGTTTAACCTGGGACAGTGACAGAAAGTTCTAAGGTTGTGGATGTGCTGTTGCCACTAGGGATAACCTAACGATGCTATGTCCACGGGCATATGTGTTTGTTTACATTACGCACTTTACTTAATGCAATTATCCGTTGCTTGCAACTTAATACCAACGGGGGACTCGGATGACAACCCGGCGGTGGATTATTAGTCATAGATGCTGTTGGATAACGGTCTATGTATTATGTCGTAATGCCCAATTAAATATCATAGTAGTCAACATGTCATGTATATGCATTGTCATGCGCTCACTATTTGTCAATTGCCCAGCTGTAATTTGTTCACCCAACATGTTAGTTATCTTTTATGGAGAGACACCACTAGTGAACTGTGGACCCCGGTCCATTCTTTTACACTGATTAAACAACCACAAACTGCAAACTGTTCCTTTTTCATTCTCTGCAATTTAATACTCATTTTCCACACCATACGTTTAATCCTTTGTTTTCAGCAAGCCGTGAGATTGACAACCTCACTGTTTCGTTGGGCAAAGTAGTTTGATTGTGTTGTGTGCAGTTCCACGTTGGTGATCGTGTTGCGTCGTGCGGCCACCAACAACCTTCTGAAGAGTTGCTGCTCCTACTGGTTCGATAACCTTGGTTTCTTTCTGAGGGAAAACTTGCTGCTGACTGCATCATACCTTCCTCTTGGGGTCTCCCAACGAACGTGTGATTCACGCCATCAAGCTCTTTTTCTGGCGCCGTTGCCGGGAGACAGCAGTCTTCTGCAAGGGGAGTTTCACGCTTCCAATCTCTTTACTTTGTTTTTGTCTTGCTTAGTTTATTTTATTTTATCTTGTTTGCTTTCAATTATCAAAAACACAAAAAAATTAGTTACTTGCATCTAGTTTATTTTCTGTTTGGTTTTTATTATTTCATCATGCTTCTCCCTAAGTATACTTTAAAAGAAATATCTGTGGGTAGTGGGTCTATCATTGGAAGAGATAACATTGAGGAATTCTTAATCATGTTAGTATGGTTAAAGATTTTGAAGATAGATCCTTGGTAGAACTTGCTCCAAATTATGAAATTGCTACAGCTTCTCTAGTTCACATGTTGGAAGCTCGGTTTGTCAATCTTAGTCCCATAATGCAGCACATGTTTCTAAAACTCATGATACGGAAGATGGTGAAAAGAAAGATTTTGTTTTAGAAACCCTACTTAAAGAATTTGGTGATGTTGCTAGGGAAGCTAGAAAAGTTTTTATTAAATACAAGATGCTTGGTATTGTATTGACGTTGTTAATACACTTGAAAAACTTGAAAAAGAGAGGCTAAGTACACTAAGAAACTAATGTGAGGGGGAAGTTAAAATACCAATACCTTTTAAGCTTATAGGAATGCAGGAGGCACTAGAAAAGAATTTTGATTGGATTGTTCCTGAAAACCCATTTGATGAAATGATGAGCCTAGAGGTATTGAGAAAGGGAATTCCGAAACCTACATAGATAAGATAAATGCATTGTTGAGAAAACTTCCGACCTCTCTTTGATGCTTCTTCACTTGGTAATACTTGATGCATGCTTTGTGCCTAGCTAAAAGGCGTTAAAGAAAAGCGCTTATGGGAGGCAACCCATTTTTTTTTCTGCAATTTTTCTTTTATTGAGTCAAGGAGGATGTTTACTTCTGTAGCAACTCCTTTGTATCTTTATTTTCTCGCATTGTTGTGCCAAGAGTAGCCTCTAATGTTAAGATGATGCTTAATTTTGATTGCTGCGCAGAAACAGATTTTTGCTGTTCACTGTACGAAATTCCTAAAATCACCAGATTGTTAATTAAATCTGAAATTTTTGTGCGTAATCTTTATGAATGTCTGAAACTTTCATTAGTTAGAGTTTTCGATCTGAGCGTCGTAAGTGCCTCGAAAAAATTCGTCTTTGCGGACTGTTCTGTTTTAGACAGATTATGCCTTTTTATTTTGCATTCTCTCTTTTACTAGTGTTGAGTGAAATTCTTTTTTGGGTGGAAGAGCTTCACATAACATCAGTGGCTGTAGCTAATGTTTAAAGTAACAAATCATATTGCGTCTTTATAGAACATGTGATTTTTGATTATGCACTAACCCTCTAATGAGATCTACTTTGAGTTTGGTGTGACGGAAGTTTTCAAGGGTCAAGAGAGAAGGATGATATAATAGGATCAAGAAGAGTGAAGAGCTTAAGCTTGGGGAGGCTCCCATGGATCTCCCCAGCATATTTCAAGAAGACTCAAGCGTCTAAGATGAGGCATCCCCTTCTTCATCGTCAAAATTATCAGGTCATCTCTAGTGAAACTATATTTTAATTCTTTCACATCATATGTGCTTTTCTTGGAGCGTCTGTGTGCTTTTATTTTCAGTATTGCACTTTTATTTTCAATAAAGCTTGACTGGACCCTAGCATTCTTGATTGGGAGAGAGACACGCTCCGCTTTTTCATGAGAATACTCCTATTCTTCACTTATATTTGTTGAGTATTCATATCTAGCGCTGTTCAGCTTTTAGCTCTTGTTTTCATGTATCTCTTGTCAGAGCTATTAGCTTTCTTTTGTAGAAAGTACTCTCTTGCTTCACTTATATTTGTTTGGAGAGTTGATGAAATAAATTGATTGGTGTTTGGTTGGTTCAGAAAATGTTGCATGTGGTAATTGGTATAAGGAAAAACTTGCTTAATCTTGTAGATCACTAATGGATAACTTGATGCTTGTCAATTGTTTTGAGTTAACAAGTAGATCATGATTAAATTGTGCATCACATGAGTTAAGCCTATTAGTGAAGAACTACCGTAAAGCTTGTTGAAAATTTGGTTTGCATCGGTGGTATCTCTAAGGTCTAGATATTTTCTAATAACAGGGTTTGGTTAACAAGGAAGACGGTATGAAGTCTTATAACGTTTGCAATATGTTTGTCATATAAAACTTGGTGTACGGGTTGATATTCTTGTTTGCTTACATAACCTTGCTAGCCTAAACTCTGTACTGAGAGGGAATGCTTCTCGTGCATCCAAATCCTTGAGCCAAAATCCATGCCATTTGTGTCCACCATAACTACCTATATGTGGTATTTCCTTGCCACTCCAAGTAAATTTTTCATGTGCTACCTTTAAATTATTCAAAATGTTATTATTCCCTTTTTGTGTCAATGTTTACTAGCTCATGAGGAATTAGTGTGGTTATTCTTTATTCTATTTGTGAATGGACTTTTACACCTGGACTAGTGGCATATACATCCGCTTATCCAATAACTTGCAAAAAGAGCTGGCAACGGGGTGCCCAGTCCCAATTAATTACAACTTTAACCAATTAATTCTCTTCACACTTTTGCCCTGATTCATCAGTAAGCAATGACAAACAGTGAAATACCTGAATGTGTGTAAACCAAAGAGAAAGAGGGATGATCTGCCTTGCTGGTAGAAATAACGTCCTTCATGGGAGCCGCTCTTAAAAGTCCGTTGACAGGTAGAATACTGTTCTCACCCGCTACCATTCGTTGACAATTAACAAACACCTCTCAAAAATAGATACTCCTCCATGGTATGTGATTGATGGAAGGCACCCGAGGATTCGGTTAGCCATGGCTTGTGTTAGCAAGGTTGGGAGGAGTATCAAATATTTTATGCAATCTCTATATGCTTTCAAAAACCTAAAAGCTCTAGCACATGATTTAATCCCTGCTTCCCTCTGCGAAGGGCCTTTCTTTTACTTTTATGTTGAGTCAGTTTTCCTATTCTTTCTGTCTTCCACAAGCAAACACTAGTGTCAACTTTGTTACAACATGCGTTATATGCAATGTATTGGACTTGTTATACTACTTTGTGTTGACAATATCCATGAGATAAATATGTTGAAAGTTGAAGCAAATGCTGAAACTAAATTCTTCCTTTGTGTTGATTAAATACCTTTTATTAGAAACTATTGCTTTATGAGTTAACACTTATGCAAAACTGTTTGATGCTTGTCTCGAAAGTACTATTCATGAAAACGTTTAGCTTGTGTGATTCATTGTTTACTCATTATCTATTTGGTAGCAAATTATAGACCATTGACTTGGATCACTTCATTCATTTACATGTGCCTTGCAATATTATATGATCAAGATTATGATAGTAGCATGTCACCTCAAAAATTATTTTGTTTTTATCGTTTACCTACTCGAGGACGAGTAGGAACTAAGCTTGGGGATGCTGATACGTCTCAAACGTATCTATAATTTTTGATGTTCCATGCTTGTTTTATACCAATTGCTACATGTTTTGCATCTACTTTATATCACTTTTATACATTTTTTGGGACTAACCTATTAACAAGATGCCGAAGTGCCAGTTCCTGTTTTCTGCTGTTTTTGTATTCCAGAAAAGCTAGTCTGGAAATATTCTCGGAATTGGACGAAACTACACGGGGTCCCTATTTTTCCAGAACACGCCTGACGGAGCGAAGGAGCACAGAGGAGGGCCACCAGGGGCCACACGCACCTAGGGCGCGGGCCCCCCTCTGCCGCGCCCTAGGGTGGTGTGGGCCCCTCGGGGGTCCCAGCCGCCGCCCTTTCGCCTACTTATTCCCCCCGACGCGAAAACCCTAAGTACCTGAGCAAATATCCACGAAAAGTTCCAGAGACGCCGCCGTCGTCAACCCTAGCTCGGGAGGGTTCAGAACCTCTTCCCGGCACCCTGCCGGAGAGGGGAATCGTCACCGGAGGCTTCTACATCGCCATGCCTGCCTCCGGAGTGATGCGTGAGTAGTTCATCCTTGGACTACGGGTCCATAGCAGTAGCTAGATGGTTGTCTCTCCACTTTGTGCCATCATGTTTAGATCTTGTGAGCTGCCCTACATGATCAAGATCATATTATTGTAATGCTACATGTTGTGTTTGCTGGGATCCGATGAATATTGAATATTATGTCAAGTTGATTATCAATCTATCTTATATGTTATTTAAGATCTTGCATGCTTTCCGTTACTCGTAGATGCTTTGGCCAAGTAGATGCTTGTAACTCCAAGAGAGAGTATTTATGCTAGATAGTGGGTTCATGTCTCCGTTTAACCTGGGACAGTGACAGAAAGTTCTAAGGTTGTGGATGTGCTGTTGCCACTAGGGATAACCTAACGATGCTATGTCCACGGGCATATGTGTTTGTTTACATTACGCACTTTACTTAATGCAATTATCCGTTGCTTGCAACTTAATACCAACGGGGGACTCGGATGACAACCCGGCGGTGGATTATTAGTCATAGATGCTGTTGGATAACGGTCTATGTATTATGTCGTAATGCCCAATTAAATATCATAGTAGTCAACATGTCATGTATATGCATTGTCATGCGCTCACTATTTGTCAATTGCCCAGCTGTAATTTGTTCACCCAACATGTTAGTTATCTTTTATGGAGAGACACCACTAGTGAACTGTGGACCCCGGTCCATTCTTTTACACTGATTAAACAACCACAAACTGCAAACTGTTCCTTTTTCATTCTCTGCAATTTAATACTCATTTTCCACACCATACGTTTAATCCTTTGTTTTCAGCAAGCCGGTGAGATTGACAACCTCACTGTTTCGTTGGGGCAAAGTAGTTTGATTGTGTTGTGTGCAGATTCCACGTTGGTGATCGTGTTGCGCCGTGCGGCCACCAACAACCTTCTGAAGAGTTGCTGCTCCTACTGGTTCGATAACCTTGGTTTCTTTCTGAGGGAAAACTTGCTGCTGAACTGCATCATACCTTCCTCTTGGGGTCTCCAACGAGCGTGTGATTCACCCATCAGGGCTGTGCAAAATTGGCAAAATCGTGGATCTGAAAAGTTGAACAGTGCAGATTTTGAAACCTCTAACATTTGTCAGATGTTGTCATTTTTGTGTAGCCAAAAATACAATGTATTTCACCTTCGGATTTTCCCGTTGGTAGAATGCATCATAGGCCGCATCTAAAAAAATCATTTTTTTAAACTTCAAAATATCGAATTTGAATTTTGAAATATACCAGGAGCATGTACCTCGGGCTCCAATATAGGTTACCGAACTTACCTGGTATTTTCATATTTGTAGCAATAAAATTTAACACATAGGCAATGAAGTGCAGCTGCTAGGCAGCGCAAGAGAGGCGATGTCTTCATCACTTCAACCACTAAATAATCTCCCATTCCAAAGTTTTCAAACGGACCCTTATAATTTAGCCCCTCTAACGGCTCCTTATTTTTAACTTTTATAGTTGCGCCGCTAAATAAAAGCGGGTCCTAGCCAAACCCCTAGGGTGGGGGGGGGGGGCATTGGCCCTCCTACCCAAAGCAGTAAATATTCTCTCGCTCTCTCCCGAGGAAGTGTCCGATGAAAGGCGATAGCAAAGAACTGCAGAAGTTTGAACTTTACACGAGCATATATTTGTGGTGCTCAAGGTTTTCGTCGAGGCCGCCAAGGTCAAGACGCTACGGCGCGGCTGTGGCACCGGCGCTGGTGGTGCAGGAGCTTGCTGCCCTGTGGCCGCGGGCTGCAACCACGGCTTCAAGAAGTGGAGCATTGATACGTCTCAAACGTATCTATAATTTCTGATGTTCCATGCTTATATTACCAATTGTCACATGTTTTATATACACTTTATATCATATTATGACATTTATTGGACTAACCTACTAATAGTTGCCAAAATGCACAATGTTCTTGTTTTACACTTTAATGTGTAGGAATTATCAAAATTGGGTAAAGGAACCTTGTTGGAGTCGAATCGGGACCTTCCTGAAATCTGTTTGGAAACGTGTTTCGGAGATTGTCACGTACCGGACAGAAGACGACGTCACACAGAAAAAGTCTAGTCGCGAAAGTTGCGGGATTTTTTTGCCATCGATCTGGACTTAAAATTCGCTTAATTCCGAGTTCGGACGCTCCAGATATCGCCGCTTTACCGAAACCCTAAAAGAGATGACGGTAATCGAGAGCATATATAAGGAGAGGAAACCTAACTCGTGGGAGGCCCCCATACCACGAATTTTCCTCCTCCCAGGCAGCCGTCTTGGGGTGGAGAACCTCCTCCATACCAGCACCATCTCCAAGGGCCGCCGCCTCCACGGGCTGCCGCCGCCGCCGCGCTTGGCTACCGCCGGCCGCCGCCTCCACTCCGGGCTACACCTCCATCAAGCTCCCTCATCACCATAACCATGTGTGAGTAGTTTCCCTCGAGGCTGAGGGCTCATGCCGGTAGCTATGTGGTTTATCTCTCTCTCCCATGGTGTGATCTTTATGTGATCATGAGCTTTGTAATCTATGTATTCAATTATATTATTATTGTTGAGAGTGTCTACTAGTGAAAGTATGATCCCTAGGCCTTGTTTCCAGCATTGAAACACGTTTACAAACAGTTCTGATACATGTTTGCTTGCTGCCATTTTATTTCAGATTGCAATTACCATTATAATCATCCATATCACTTGTATTTTAATATCTCTTCGCGCCGAACTAGTGCACTATACATATCTGACAAGTGAATTAGGTGTGTTGGGGACACATGAGAACTTCTGTATCTTAATTGCAGGGTGCTTGAGAGGGATATCTTTGACTCTAATCTTCCTGAGTTCGATAAACCTTGGGTGATTCACTTATGGGGAAACTTGCTGCTGTTCTACAAACCTCTGCACTTGGGGGCCCAACGCACTGTCTACAAAATAGAAGCGTGCGATAGACATCAAGCATCGGCATTGCCAGCCGCTGGGGTGGTGATGCTCCTCTGCCACTGCACAACCGAACAGCTGTTTTCTTCTTTCATTTTTTTCCTTTTGTCTTTGGGAAAGGCCCTAGCTCTGGCCATGGTGGGCCGGGCTTGCTGGCCAAGGCCCAAACAGTTGAGCCTGACATGCTCTCAGGAAATGCAATGCTCGGCTCTTATTTTCAAAAAAAGTTAAAAACCATGTTTTTACAAGTTTTAAGAAATTGCATAAAAGGATTCAATATATAAACATAAAAAATGTCAACTTGAATAGTTTTGTTATTCAGATCTACACAATTTTTGTTAATAAATATGGGATCTGAGAACAGAGCGGTCCATATTTTCGTACTTCAAAACATATCAGATTTTTTCATTTTTGTGTAGACCAGGAATTCTAAGAATTAAAGGTCCGATGTTGATGATTGTATGGTACATCATTGACTATCATCGAATTAGTTTCTAGAAATTTTGGAACTTGTACACATTTTAATTTAAATAGATCGCTGGATTTCGGGATCCAATATAAAAAATCGTTTGTAGGGAATTTTGGCTCGGTCCGTTCCAGAATTAACTTTTTGCATCTTTTAATTAGTTTTCAGAATTTTGGAAACTTGTACAATGTCGCCGGGACGAATACCACTTGGGGCGAGGAGTCGGGAGCCAGCTGCACCGGAGCTGAGGGGCCTCCTTCTTGGCACATCAGCGCTGTAGTTGTTTTCACCATCTAACGCCGGCCGGAGAGAGCCGTAGCCGATGGAGAGGGAGGGAGTGGCCGGTCTTCGACCTTCAAGGATGGCAGCCTCACAAGGACCGCCATGGATATACTCTTGGGAGCAGCTTCCAGGATCCCCTGTCGAAGAGCCCAACAACAAGAGG
>CAMZMU010000087.1:1110638-1200902 GCA_947311845.1 Poa pratensis
GCATCGTCGGCGGCGGCGGGGGTGGAGGAGGGGAAGGGAGGGGAGGAAGGTGGATGAGGTGGGGCTAGAAGGGAGGCGGGATGAGGGGGCGGCGGGGTGCCGGCGGAGGGGGTCAGCATCGGGGTGCACCGACATCCGGCGAGGGAGGTGGGGGCTCGCCGGAGAGAAGATATGCAGAGCCGCTAGCTAGTGGTGGATGGCCTCTGCCTCTGCCACGAAGGGCTATTTTTTTCTTTTTTTCTTTTTTCTTGCTGGCCATGGTGGGCCGGGCCATGCTGGCGGCCCAAACAATTGAGCCTGACATGCCTCTCAGGCAATGCAATGCTCGGGCTCTTATTTTCAAAAAAAGTTAAAACCATGTTTTACAAGTTTTAAGAAATTCTATAAAAGAATTCAATATATATACATAACAAATGTCTACTTGAAATAATTATGTATTCTGAGCTACATAAAAAATTAGAAAAATATGGGTCTGAGAATCGAGAACGGTCCATATTTTCATACTTCAAAATTTAACATATTTTTTCATTATTGTGTAGACCAGAATTCAAAGAATTTAACACTGCGATGTTGCATGATTGTATGGTACATCATTGACTACATCCGAGTTATTTTTTAGAAATTTTGGAAACTTGTATCATTTTTTTAATTTAAATAGATCACTAGATTTCGTGAGCCAATTTTAAAAAAAAATCGGTTTTGTAGGGATTTTGGCTCGGTCCGTTCCAGAATTAACTTTTTGCATCTTTAAATTAGTTTTAAAACAAATTTGGAAACTTGTACAATGTCGCCGGGGACGATATACTTGGGGCGAGGCGTCGGGAGCCAGCTGCACCGGAGCTGGGGGCCTCCTTGGAACATCGGCCTGTAAGTTGATTTTCACCATCAAACGTCGGTCGGAGAGAGCCGTAGCCAACGGAGAGGGAGGGAGTGGCCGGTCTTCGACCTTCAAGGATGGCAGCCTCACAAGGACCGCCATGGATGTACTCCGCGAGCAGCTTCCATGATCCACTGTCGAAGAGCCCAACAACAAGAGGCAGGAGCGAGGGAACTCACATCTTGCTCGCCACCATGACGAGCACAAAAGGAAAACCCCACCTCTGAACTTCGGACGACAGATCTACCAAGAAACAGGCTTATAGGGATGTGGATGGACAGGTCGCACCGTACCTCGCCATCGCTCCGCCCGCCGGAGCACGACGAGCCTCAGCACCAACTCTAGTTGCCAAACGCCACCCGAGAGCGCCAGCAACCTCAGCTCCACCGTATAATATACCTAAACCTAGACCTAGACAAACAGATACTAGTATAATATACAGGAGGGAGCCGGCATCCCCTCTCCACCATCTTTGGCTGGCGAGGCCGCCGGACATAGGGGAGAGAGAGCCATGGGCGAACGAGCGACTCTCAACAGGAGAAGGAGGAGAGAGAAGACGCGAGGGGCAACAAAAGAACTGCATCTCTACCTCTCGTGCAGCGACCCATAGCCCCATAGGCCACCGCCATGCACCAGACATGGATCAGCACGCAAGCCGTACGACTATGCTGCATGCACCAGATAGATGAAGAGGAAGCTAGCCCCACGTAGATTTTTTTTTAAATGACTGCATGCAGAATCTTCGAAAGCCCGATCATGCATACCGGTGACATCACCTCGTCCATCAGCACGAGCTGCCGCGTAGACAAGCGATCTCCTCCAACCGTACTGCACTGAACTCCGTGCGCCTTAATTCACGGCATTTAACCTTAGTGGTTTTGACCTATCAAATTTCATATTGGATTGTTCGCATATTTTGACCATTTTCCAAAAATAATAAATGATTCTGCTCCCACGCGCGTGCCAAAAACAGCCTGAGTTTGAGTTCGCTGCTAATATATATGCTCTACTCGTGCTACTTACCTGGAGAGTGGATTTTATAGCCCGGGCTATATGGAGCGCGGATTTTTCACAATTATTAAAAAAATGTAGATGTAGATGATGTGCATTCTAACAGTGTGCAAAAATCCAAATCGAAGAACTCAGTATTTTGGATGTGCAAAATTAAAAAATCGTTGGATCTGAAAATTTGAATAGTGCAGATTTTGAAACCTTTAACATTTGTCAGATGTTGTCATTTTTGCGTAGCCAAAAATACAATGTATTTAGAATGCATCATAGGCCGCATCTAACAAATATCATTTTTTTTTAAACTTCAAAATATCGAATTTGAATTTTGAATATACCAGGAGCCATGTACCTCGGGCTCCAATATAGGTTACCGAACTTACCTAGGATTTTCATATTTGTAGCCATAAAATTTAACACATAGGCAATGAAGTGCGGCTGCTAGGCAGCGCTAGAGAGGCGATGTCTTCATCGCTTCAACCACTAAATAATCTCCCATTCCAAAGTTTCAAACGGACCCTTATAATTTAGCCCCTCTAACGGCTCCTTATTTTAACTTTTATATTTGCGCCGCTAATAAAAGCGGTTCCTAGCCAAACCCCTAGGGTGGGGGGGGGGCATTGGCCCTCCTACCCCAAAGCTGTAAATACTCTCTCGCTCTCTCCCGAGGAAGTGTCCGATGAAAGGCGATAGCAAAGACCCGCAGAAGTTTGAACTTTACACGAGCATATATTTGTGGTGCTCAAGGTTTTCGTCGAGGCCGCCAAGGTCAAGACGCTGCGGCGCGGTGATAACCCACAAGTATAGGGATCGCGTGTAGCCTTTTCGATAAGTAAGAGTATCGAACCCAACGAGAAGCTAAAGGTAGGATAAGTATTCTCTCAAGTTCTATCAACCACTGATACAACTCTACGCACACTAAACGTTTGCATTATCTAGAAAATAAAACTACGGTAGCAATACGGGTATAGAGGTAGTTTTGCAAGATAATAAATACAAGAAAGTAAATGTTAGTGCTGCAGCAATAAAATACACTAAGTAACCATATACTAACAGTACCATGAGTGTGGAAAAGTGGTGGTAATTGTGGTGGCTTTGTCCAAGATTAATTAGTGAAGGTACTTGGTTCATTGTCTTCGATGCAGTTTTCTATGTGGGAGAGGCTAAATATACATGCACTCCACTACTTGGGATTACAAGTACTATATGATTGGATTGTTAGAAAGCATCCGCAAATACTAACAATGCATTAAGGTTTCCCCAACCATAGCCTTAAGTTCAAGGTCCTCTTACTCCCATACGTGCAACTAATCGGTTCGCGTTCTCAGGTTTCTGTCACTCCGGCAGAACTTCCCCCGCTTCGTTACAAATACTACCAACCCTAGGGTGTTTGATCCATGCGCGCACAATATAATGGACACCAAAGGACAGCACCATATAGACATACAACTCTAATGAACCTCATGCATTCAATTAAGCAATCAAAAGACAAATAAACTACGGAAACATGATGTAAATCATAGGATAAATATTATAGCATCAAACACCATGTTTACATAGGACGGTACAGAGGTTTGTGGGAGGATGAACCACTGAATACAAGGAGGAGATGGTGATGGAGATGGCGGTGAAGACGGCGGAGAGGGGCAGCGCGGCGGCGCAGGGCGGCGGCGGCGCCGGCGGTGCGGGGAACTCCTTTCCCCGCCCGGCAAGCTTGGGGAGCGCCGCCCCTTAGCCTCCCTCCTTCATGGCTTCTTGGGAGCCCTCCCCCATGGAGATGGGATCCATGGGGGAGGCAAAAACGTGGCTTTTGGTGGCTGAAATTCGTGGGTGGAGGAGTCCTCCACGAATTAGGTTTCCTCCCTTTATATATCTTCTCGGATTTCCGTCACCCCTTTTAGGGTTCCACCAAAACGGGCCTACAGGCCGCGTCCGAACTCCGATTGGGCTGATCTCGGGCTTAAAATCTTCGTATGGAAAATTGTGACAACTTTCGTAACAGCCAGGTCTCCATTAACGTCATCTTCGAGGGTCAAACTGGCAACTTCGTAAAAAGTTCTCAGACAGATTTCAGGAAAGTCCCAATTCGACTCCAACAAGGTTTCCTCTTGTATTCTTGATAATTTCTACACATCAAAGAGTAAAACAAGAACATTGTGCACTTTTGCAACTATTAGTAGGTTAGTCCAAATAAAAATAAAACTTAATATAAAACAAGTGCTAAAAGCATAAAAATGGCATGAAACAATCAAAAATTATAGATACGTTTTGGACGTATCAACATCCCCAAGCTTAATTCCTGCTCGTCCTCGAGTAGGTAAATGATAACAAAATAATTTTTGATTGTAAATGCTATGATCAGGTCTTTAACAATTGCATGATGTATGGATAATAAAACTTAGCAATCATGTTTCCTAATGAAAAGTATCAACGAACTAAGAGCTTATAACATGAAATTTATAAACATCAACAAGATTGTAATGACCATAATAAAGCATGATAGAGTGGTATCTCGCTTGCCCTTAATTGTGGAGCAAAACATAAATGCCAAGGCACCTCTGAAGTTCAAGTGAAGACTAGATATAGAGATATCAAAGATAAAAGCATCATGGTTATACCTCAATTAATCGTATTCTGGGACAAGCACATTACACTAAGAACGACAGCTATGCTCTCGAAGAAGTGCTCAAAGAAAGGATGGTGACTCAACATAAAAATAAAAGATTGGCCCTTCGCAGAGGGAAGCAGGGATTAACACGTGCTAGAGCTTTTTGTTTTAAAAACAGAGGTAAAAATGTTTTGAGAGGTGTTTGTTAATTGTCAACGAATGGTAGCGGGTGAGAACAGTATTCTACCTGTCAAACGGACTTTTAAGAGCGGCTCCCATGAAGGACGTTATTTCTACCAGCAAGGCAGATCATCCCTCTTTCTCTTTGGTTTACACACATTCAGGTATTTCACTGTTTGTCATTGCTTACTGATGAATCAGGGCAAAAGTGTGAAGAGAATTAATTGGTTAAAGTTGTAATTAATTGGGACTGGGCACCCCGTTGCCAGCTCTTTTTGCAAGTTATTGGATAAGCGGATGTATATGCCACTAGTCCAGGTGTAAAAGTCCATTTGACAAATAGAATAAAGAATAACCACACTAATTCCTCATGAGCTAGTAAACATTGACACAAAAAGAGAAATATTTTGAAGGTTTTAAAGGTAGCACATGCAAATTTACTTGGAATGGCTTGAAATACCATGCATAGGAATTTTTTGGTGGACTCTTTGGGATAACTTGGTTTTAAGGATTTGGATGCACGAGCAGCATTCCCGCTCAGTACAAGTGAAGGCTAGCAATAGACTGGGAAGCGACAACCACGAGAGCGATAACGGTCATAATCATGCTTGCGACAAAATAAAATTAACGGAGGCATAAAAACGATACTAAAACTCTGAGGCAAAATAGATCATCAAGGCTTAATTGACTTTTATTTTTCAGTCATAACATGTGTGAGCATGTGCCAAGTCGATTCAAGTGAATTATTCAGAGGAGGATACCACAATACCATACCATCTTATGAACAGGACAATGCATGTTGATATCAAAATAACATAATATGCACTATTAGCTAGTTGAGACTAACCATAAGAAAACATAAACTACTAAACAGTATTATTCACACATCATTTTTAAGTTTCAACAAGTAATCCATTAACCAAGTAAACATTGAAAACAGAGGATAAATAAAATATGTGATGATCCACTTATTAATGTAACTGGTGTTTGATGCTAAGATAAATAGATAATAAAATACAGCCGCTTCAAGTTTAGTTAAGTTCCTATGTTGCTCAAAAAACAAAGTTTAAAGGTTTGCAAACCGTGGGTTATTGATGAAGAGGGATGCGGGGACATCCCCAAGCTTATGACTTTGGTAATTCTTCAATATTCCATAGTTTGGTGTTCCTTCATTCTCTGTGAAAAAACTTCAACACAAAAACTTTCCCATTCTTTTCTGCGGTTAGACATTAGTACAATAGATAATATTTCCCAAGTGCTACTATTAAACCAAATAAAATTTTGTTTTTAAGTTACAGAAAGGTTGCTTAAATGGCCAACTTATAAATGAAAGGTAAGAACCATTAAAAATCAAATGAAAACGAAAAGAGGCCACTCTTGCAACAAAAGTCAGAATCTGTCCAGAAAAACAGCAGCTGGAAAACGCAATTTTTAGGTGCACTTAAACATGCCCGAAATTTTAGCCAATTTTTGTACATGCAGAGGATTAGGTGCTACAACATCAGTAATTTTTCGTGATTTTTAGAGCTTCCAGTAAAATATGAAAAATCGCGCAATAAGCAGTAGATACCGAAAACAGAAAATCACTTTTTACATATGTATCAACTAAGCTAAATGGATAAAACTTGGTACTTTATTTTTGATAAACTAAAAACCAGAGGCTAAGCAAGACCTAAACATGCTAGCTACAGCAAGGAAAACTCTAAATAAAAATCAAAAGTAAAACCCAAATAAAATTAAAATAAAGAACCAAACAAAGAAGCAAAACAAAAGAAAATATTTTTGTTATTTTGAATTTATAAGTGAAAGTAAAGAAGCAATCGAAACCAAATAAGGAGCCTAATAAAACTAAAGAAGGTAAAACCAAGACATATAAAAGCAATTATAATACAAGTTAAGACAATACATATCATGTGGACGGGTAATATAGAGTATGAACGAGACAACCTCATGTTAGTTGATGAATAGGGGGATGACTCGGGCATCCCCAAGCTTAGATGATTGTATCTTCTTGAATATGTTCTTGGGATGCACCTACACATCCCCAAGCTTGAGCTCTTGCGTCTTCTTATTCATCTCATATCACCATATTGATTAGATCTTATAAGCTACATCCACATAAAACTTCACAAAACTCATTAGTAGGGTTAGTACTCATTAAATAAAATCCACTCATGTTCAAGCATTGACAAGTTTTATAATTTACTCAACATTAGCCACTGTATATACTAAGGTGTTCATGATTTCCGTTGTCCGTCGAAAAACTAATGAAACTAACAACACCAAGTACAATATTGAATAAACAAAGAAATCTGTCAAAACTGAACAGTCCGTAAAGATGGCATTCAACGAGATAGTTAAGTAGCTCAAATCGAAAAACTTTAGTCTAATGAAAGAAAGATAATAATCTCAGGTTTATGCAAAAAATTTCAAGTCAAAATACTATTCTGAGATTTATCACGATTTTTTTACAGAGAAGCACAAAATCTGTCTAAACAGAACAGTCAGTAAAGATCGAATTTTTCGACCTATCTACGTACCTTAAATCAAAAGTTAGTCTAATGAAAGAAAGCTAATAAGCATCACTTTGCACTCAAGAAATTTCAGATCAAGATCACGTTCTGGTGATTTTAAATTTAATACGGTGGAGCACAGAAAATCTGTTTCTGGACAGCAAAGTAAAACTATCAACTTTCAATTAACTAAAGACTATAATTAGCATTTTATTTTTATGTACAGAGGTATATACACAATATTTACATGTTTTTAATGAAAAGCTTCCATGGAAAGATTTGTTTTGGTTTCATAGGCATGAACACAAGTGTTCAAGGTCGACCCCCATTTAACCATTACTCATCTTTCCAATCACTTTTCTTTTTGAAAACGTTTTTAGATAACAACTACACCTAATTTTTTTTGTAATTCGCATTCCCTATCCATAGTAAGATAAAGAACAACTTAATACTGAAAATAAAAACTACTTAGAGATAAAGCAAACAAGTGCACACAAGAACATTAACCTACGCTATGGCTCCCCGGCAACGGCGCCAGAAAAGGTCTTGATAACCCACAAGTATAGGGGATCGCGTGTAGCCTTTTCGATAAGTAAGAGTGTCGAACCCAACGAGGAGCTAAAGGTAGGATAAGTATTCTCTCAAGTTCTATCAACCACTGATACAACTCTACGCACACTAAACGTTTGCATTATCTAGAAAATAAAACTACGGTAGCAATACGGGTATGAGAGGTAGTTTTGCAAGATAATAAATACAAGAAAGTAAATGTTAGTGCTGCAGCAATAAAATACACTAAGTAACCATATACTAACAGTACCATGAGTGTGGAAAAGTGGTGGTAATTGTGGTGGCTTTGTCCAAGATTAATTAGTGAAGGTACTTGGTTCATTGTCTTCGATGCAGTTTTCTATGTGGGAGAGGCTAAATATACATGCACTCCACTACTTGGGATTACAAGTACTATATGATTGGATTGTTAGAAAGCATCCGCAAATACTAACAATGCATTAAGGTTTCCCCAACCATAGCCTTAAGTTCAAGGTCCTCTTACTCCCATACGTGCAACTAATCGGTTCGCGTTCTCAGGTTTCTGTCACTCCGGCAGAACTTCCCCCGCTTCGTTACAAATACTACCAACCCTAGGGTGTTTGATCCATGCGCGCACAATATAATGGACACCAAAGGACAGCACCATATAGACATACAACTCTAATGAACCTCATGCATTCAATTAAGCAATCAAAAGACAAATAAACTACGGAAACATGATGTAAATCATAGGATAAATATTATAGCATCAAACACCATGTTTACATAGGACGGTACAGAGGTTTGTGGGAGGATGAACCACTGAATACAAGGAGGAGATGGTGATGGAGATGGCGGTGAAGACGGCGGAGAGGGGCAGCGCGGCGGCGCGGGGCGGCGGCGCCGGCGGTGCGGGGAACTCCTTTCCCCGCCCGGCAAGCTTGGGGAGCGCCGCCCCTTAGCCTCCCTCCTTCATGGCTTCTTGGGAGCCCTCCCCCATGGAGATGGGATCCATGGGGAGGCAAAAACGTGGCTTTTGGTGGCTGAAATTCGTGGGTGGAGGAGTCCTCCACGAATTAGGTTTTCCTTTTATATATCTTCTCGGATTTCCGTCACCCCCTTTTAGGGTTCCACCAAAACGGGCCTACAGGCCGCGTCCGAACTCCGATTGGGCTGATCTCGGGCTTAAAATCTTCGTATGGAAAATTGTGACAACTTTCGTAACAGCCAGGTCTCCATTAACGTCATCTTCGAGGGTCAAACTGGCAACTTCGTAAAAAGTTCTCAGACAGATTTCAGGAAAGTCCCAATTCGACTCCAACAAGGTTTCCTCTTGTATTCTTGATAATTTCTACACATCAAAGAGTAAAACAAGAACATTGTGCACTTTTGCAACTATTAGTAGGTTAGTCCAAATAAAATATAAACTTAATATAAAACAAGTGCTAAAAGCATAAAAATGGCATGAAACAATCAAAAATTATAGATACGTTTTGGACGTATCACGCAGCCGTGGCACCGGCGCTGGTGTGGTGCAGGAGCTTGCTGCCCTATGGCCGCGGGCTGCAACCACGGCTTCAAGAAGCGGAGCGTCGGCATTGCCGACCTGCGGTGGTGGATGCTGCCTCTGCCACTGCCACCGAACAGCTATTTTTTTCTTTCATTTTTTCCTTTTCTCTGGGGAAAGACCCTAGCTTTGGCCATGGTGGGCCGGGCCTTGCTGGCCAAGGCGCAAACGTTGAGCCTGACATGCCTCTCAGGCAATGCAATGAGGGCTTTATTTCAAAAAAAGTTAAACCATGTTTTACAAGTTTTAAGAAATTACATAAAATGATTCAATATATACATAAAAAATGTCAACTTGAAATAGTTTGTATTCTGATCTACACAATGTTTTAATAAAATATGGATCTGAGAACAGAGAACGGTCCATATTTTCGTACTTCAAAACATATCAGATTTTTTCATTTTGTGTAGACCAGAATTCAAAGAATTAAAGGTGCGATGTTGCATGCTTGTATGGTACATCATTGACTACATCTCGAATTAGTTTTGAGAAATTTTGGAAACTTGTACACATTTTAATTTAAATAGATCGCTGGATTTCGGATCAATAAAAAAAAATCGGTTTGTAGGGATTTTGGCTCGGTCCGTTCCAGAATTAACTTTTGCATCTTTAAATTAGTTTTTAGAAATTTTGGAAACTTGTACAATGTCGCCGGGACGATACCACTGGGGGCGAGGAGTCGGGAGCCAGCTGCACTGAGCTGAGGGGCCTCCTTCTTGGCACATCGGCCTGTAAGTTGATTTTTACCATCCAACGCCGGCGGGAGAGAGCCGTAGCCGACGGGAGGGAGGGAGTGGCCGGTCTTCGACCTTCAAGGATGGCAGCCTCACAAGGACCGCCATGATGTACTCTCGGGAGCAGCTTCCAGGATCCCCTGTCGAAGAGCCCAACAACAAGAGGCAGGAGCGAGGGAACTCTCACTTCTTGCTCGCCACCATGACGAGCACAAAAGGAAAACCCCACCTCTGAACTTCGGACGACAGATCTACCAAGAGCAGGCTTATGGAGCGATGTGGATGGACATGTCGCACCGTACCTCGCCATCGGCTCCGCCCGCCGGAGCACGACGAGCCTCAACAACACCTCTAGTTGCCAAACGACACACGAGAGCGCCAGCAACCTCAGCTCCACCGTATAATATACCTAAACCTAGACCTAGACAAACCGAAACAGTATAATAATAGGAGGGAGCCGGCCTCCCCCTCTCCCACCATCTAGCTGGCGAGGCCACCGGATTAGGGGAGAGAGGAGCCATGGGCGAACGAGCGACTCAACAGGAGAAGGAGGAGAGAGAAGACGCGAGGGGCAACAAAAGAACTGCATCTCTACCTCTCGTGCAGCGACCCATAGCCCCATAGGCCACCGCCACGCACCAGACATGGATCAGCACGCAAGCCGTACACGCTACGCTAATGCACCAGATAGATGAAGAGGAAGCTAGCCCCACGTAGATTTTTTCAAAAAAAAAATGACTGCATGCAGAATCTTCGAAAGCCCGATCATGCATACCGGTGACATCACCTCGTCCATCAGCACGAGCTGCCGCGTAGACGAGCGATCTCCTCCAACCGGACTGCATTGAACTCTCGCGCGCCTTAATTCACGGCATTTAACCTTAGTGGTTTTGACCTATCAAATTTCATATTGGATTGTTCGCATATTTAGACCATTTTCCAAAATAATAAAATTGATGCTGCTCCACGCTCGTGCCAAAAACAGCCTGAGTTTGAGTTCGCTGCTAATATATATAGCTAACTCGTGCTACTTACCTAGAGAGTGGATTTTGTAGCCCGGGCTATATGGAGCGCGGATTTTCACAATTATTAAAAAAATGTAGATGTAGATGATGATGCATTCTAACAGTGTGCAAAAATCCAAATCGAAGAACTCAGTATTTTGGGCTGTTCAAAATTAAAAAAAATCGTGGATCTGAAAATTGAATAGTGCAGATTTTGAAACCTTTAACATTTGTCAGATGTTGTCATTTTTGTGTAGCCAAAAATACAATGTATTTAGAATGCATCATAGGCCGCATCTAACAAATATCATTTTTTTTAAAACTTCAAAATATCGAATTTGAATTTTGAAATATACCAGGAGCCATGTACCTCGGCTCCAATATAGGTTACCGAACTTACCTAGGATTTTCATATTTGTAGCCAAAATTTTAACACATAGGCAATGAAGTGCAGCTGCTAGGCAGCGCTAGAGAGGCGATGTCTTCATCGCTTCAACCACTAAATAATCTCCCATTCCAAAGTTTTCAAACGGACCCTTATAATTTAGCCCCTCTAACGGCTCCTTATTTTAACTTTTATATTTGCGCCGCTAAATAAAAGCGGTTCCTAGCAAAACCCCTAGGGTGGGGTGGGGGGGCATTGGCCCTCCTACCCCAAAGCTGTAATATACTCTCTCGCTCTCTCCCGAGGAAGTGTCCGATGAAAGGCGATAGCAAAAAGCCGCAGAAGTTTGAACTTTACACGAGAATATATTTGTGGTGCTCAAGGTTTTCGTCGAGGCCACCGAGGTCAAGAGCTGCGGCGCGGCCGTGGCACGGGCGCTGGTGGTGCAGGAGCTTGCTGCCCTGTGCCGCGGGCTGCAACCACGGCTTCAAGAAGTGGAGCGTCGGCATTGTCGGCCTGCGGTGGTGGATGCTGCTCTGCACTGCCACCGAACAACTGTTTTTTTCTTTCATTTTTCTTTTTCTCTTTGGGAAAGGCCCTAGCTCTGGCAAAGTGGGTCGGGCCTTGCTGGCCAAGGCCCAAACAGTTGAGCCTGACATGTCTCTCAGGTAATGCAATGCTCGGCCTCTTATTTAAAAAAGTTAAAACCATGTTTTAACCAGTTTTAAGAAATTACATAAAAGGATTCAATATATATATAAAAAAATGTCAACTTGAATAGTTTGTTCTGATCTACACAAGTTTTTTAATAATATGGATCCGAGAACAGAGAACGGTCCATATTTTCGTACTTCAAAACATATCAGTTTTTCATTTTTGTGTAGACCAGAATTCAAGAATTAAAGGTGCGATGTTGCATGCTTGTATGGTACATCATGACTAGATCTCGAATAGTTTTTAGAAATTTTGGAAACTTTACACATTTTAATTTAAATAGATCGCTGGATTTCGGGAACCAATATAAAAAAATCGATTTTGCATGGATTTTGGCTCGGTCCGTTCCAGAATTAACTTTTTGCATCTTAAATTAGTTTTTAGAAATTTTGGAAACTTGTATAAGTCGCCAGGGACGACACCACTTGGGGCTAGGAGTCGGGAGTCAGCTGCACCGGAGCTGAGGGGCCTCCTTCATGGCACATCGGCCTGTAAGTTGATTTTCACCATCTAACGCCGGCGGGAGAGAGCCGTAGCCGACGGAGAGGGAGGGAGTGGCGGTCTTCGACCTTCAAGGATGGCAGCCTCACAAGTACCGCCATGGATGTACTCCCGGGAGCAGCTTCCAGGATCCCCTGTCGAAGAGCCAAGAACAAGAGGCAGGAGCGAGGGAACTCACTTCTTGCTCGCACCATGACGAGCACAAAAGGGAAACCCCACCTCTGAACTTCGGACGACAGATCTACCAAGAACAGGCTTATGAGGGATGTGGATGGGCAGGTCGCACCGTAACCTCGCCAACTGCTTCGCCCGCCGGAGCACGATGAGCCTCAGCACCACCTCTAGTTGCCAAACGCCACCCGAGAGCGCCGCAACCTCAGCTCCAACCGTATAATATACCTAAACCTAGACCTAGACAAACAGATACTTGTATATATACAGGAGGGAGCCGGCCCCCCTCTCCACCATCTCTGGCTGGCGAGGCCGCTGGATATAGGGAAGAGTGGAGCCATGGGCGAATGATAACCACAAGTATAGGGGATCGCGTGTAGCCTTTTCGATAAATAAGAGTGTCGAACCCAACGAGGAGCTAAAGGTAGGATAAGTATTCTCTCAAGTTCTATCAACCACTGATACAACTCTACGCACACTAAACGTTTGCATTATCTAAAATAAAACTACGGTAGCAATACGGGTATGAGGTAGTTTTGCAAGATAATAAATACAAGAAAGTAAATGTTAGTGCTGCAGCAATAAATACACTAAGTAACCATATACTAACAGTACCATGAGTGTGGAAAAGTGGTGGTAATTGTGGTGGCTTTGTCCAAGATTAATTAGTGAAGGTACTTGGTTCATTGTCTTCGATGCAGTTTTCTATGTGGGAGAGGCTAAATATACATGCACTCCACTACTTGGGATTACAAGTACTATATGATTGGATTGTTAGCAAGCATCCGCAAATACTAACAATGCATTAAGGTTTCCCCAACCATAGCCTTAAGTTCAAGGTCCTCTTACTCCCATACGTGCAACTAATCGGTTCGCGTTCTCAGGTTTCTGTCACCGGCAGAACTTCCCCCGCTTCGTTACAAATACTACCAACCCTAGGGTGTTTGATCCATGCGCGCACAAATATAATGGACACCAAAGGACACCATATAGACATACAACTCTAATGAACCTCATGCATTCAATTAAGCAATCAAAAGACAAATAAACTACGGAAACATGATGTAAATCATAGGATAAATATTATAGCATCAAACACCATGTTTACATAGGACGGTACAGAGGTTTGTGGGAGGATGAACCACTGAATACAAGGAGAGGGTGATGGTGATGGAGATGGCGGTGAAGACGGCGGAGAGGGGCAGCGCGGGCGGCGGCGGCGCGGCGGTGCGGGGAACTCCTTTCCCCGCCGCCGGCAAGCTTGGGGAGCGCCGCCCCTTAGCCTCCCTCCTTCATGGCTTCTTGGGAGCCCTCCCCCATGGAGATGGGATCCATGGGGGAGGCAAAAACGTGGCTTTTGGTGGCTGAAATTCGTGGGTGGAGGAGTCCTCCACGAATTAGGTTTCCTCCCTTTATATATCTTCTCGGATTTCCGTCACCCCTTTTAGGGTTCCACCAAAACGGGCCTACAGGCCGCGTCCGAACTCCGATTGGGCTGATCTCGGGCTTAAAATCTTCGTATGGAAAATTGTGACAACTTTCGTAACAGCCAGGTCTCCATATAACGTCATCTTCGAGGGTCAAACTGGCAATCTTCGTAAAAAGTTCTCAGACAGATTTCAGGAAAGTCCCAATTCGACTCCAACAAGGTTTCCTCTTGTATTCTTGATAATTTCTACACATCAAAGAGTAAAACAAGAACATTGTGCACTTTTGCAACTATTAGTAGGTTAGTCCAAATAAATAATAAACTTAATATAAAACAAGTGCTAAAAGCATAAAAATGGCATGAAACAATCAAAAATTATAGATACGTTTTGGACGTATCAACATCCCCAAGCTTAATTCCTGCTCGTCCTCGAGTAGGTAAATGATAACAAAATAATTTTTGATTGTAAATGCTATGATCAGGTCTTTAACAATTGCATGATGTATGGATAATAAAACTTAGCAATCATGTTTCCTAATGAAAAGTATCAACGAACTAAGAGCTTATAACATGAAATTTATAAACATCAACAAGATTGTAATGACCATAATAAAGCATGATAGAGTGGTATCTCGCTTGCCCTTAATTGTGGAGCAAAACATAAATGCCAAGGCACCTCTGAAGTTCAAGTGAAGACTAGATATAGAGATATCAAAGATAAAAGCATCATGGTTATACCTCAATTAATCGTATTCTGGGACAAGCACATTACACTAAGAACGACAGCTATGCTCTCGAAGAAGTGCTCAAAGAAAGGATGGTGACTCAACATAAAAATAAAAGATTGGCCCTTCGCAGAGGGAAGCAGGGATTAACACGTGCTAGAGCTTTTTGTTTTAAAAACAGAGGTAAAAATGTTTTGAGAGGTGTTTGTTAATTGTCAACGAATGGTAGCGGGTGAGAACAGTATTCTACCTGTCAAACGGACTTTTAAGAGCGGCTCCCATGAAGGACGTTATTTCTACCAGCAAGGCAGATCATCCCTCTTTCTCTTTGGTTTACACACATTCAGGTATTTCACTGTTTGTCATTGCTTACTGATGAATCAGGGCAAAAGTGTGAAGAGAATTAATTGGTTAAAGTTGTAATTAATTGGGACTGGGCACCCCGTTGCCAGCTCTTTTTGCAAGTTATTGGATAAGCGGATGTATATGCCACTAGTCCAGGTGTAAAAGTCCATTTGACAAATAGAATAAAGAATAACCACACTAATTCCTCATGAGCTAGTAAACATTGACACAAAAAGAGAAATATTTTGAAGGTTTTAAAGGTAGCACATGCAAATTTACTTGGAATGGCTTGAAATACCATGCATAGGAATTTTTTGGTGGACTCTTTGGGATAACTTGGTTTTAAGGATTTGGATGCACGAGCAGCATTCCCGCTCAGTACAAGTGAAGGCTAGCAATAGACTGGGAAGCGACAACCACGAGAGCGATAACGGTCATAATCATGCTTGCGACAAAATAAAATTAACGGAGGCATAAAAACGATACTAAAACTCTGAGGCAAAATAGATCATCAAGGCTTAATTGACTTTTATTTTTCAGTCATAACATGTGTGAGCATGTGCCAAGTCGATTCAAGTGAATTATTCAGAGGAGGATACCACAATACCATACCATCTTATGAACAGGACAATGCATGTTGATATCAAAATAACATAATATGCACTATTAGCTAGTTGAGACTAACCATAAGAAAACATAAACTACTAAACAGTATTATTCACACATCATTTTTAAGTTTCAACAAGTAATCCATTAACCAAGTAAACATTGAAAACAGAGGATAAATAAAATATGTGACGATCCACTTATTAATGTAACTGGTGTTTGATGCTAAGATAAATAGATAATAAAATACAGCCGCTTCAAGTTTAGTTAAGTTCCTATGTTGCTCAAAAAACAAAGTTTAAAGGTTTGCAAACCGTGGGGTTATTGATGAAGAGGGATGCGGGGACATCCCCAAGCTTATGACTTTGGTAATTCTTCAATATTCCATAGTTTGGTGTTCCTTCATTCTCTGTGAAAAAACTTCAACACAAAAACTTTCCCATTCTTTTCTGCGGTTAGACATTAGTACAATAGATAATATTTCCCAAGTGCTACTATTAAACCAAATAAAATTTTGTTTTTAAGTTACAGAAAGGTTGCTTAAATGGCCAACTTATAAATGAAAGGTAAGAACCATTAAAAATCAAATGAAAACGAAAAGAGGCCACTCTTGCAACAAAAGTCAGAATCTGTCCAGAAAAACAGCAGCTGGAAAACGCAATTTTTAGGTGCACTTAAACATGCCCGAAATTTTAGCCAATTTTTGTACATGCAGAGGATTAGGTGCTACAACATCAGTAATTTTTTCGTGATTTTTAGAGCTTCCAGTAAAATATGAAAAATCGCGCAATAAGCAGTAGATACCGAAAACAGAAAATCACTTTTTACATATGTATCAACTAAGCTAAATGGATAAAACTTGGTACTTTATTTTTGATAAACTAAGAAACCAGAGGCTAAGCAAGACCTAAACATGCTAGCTACAGCAAGGAAAACTCTAAATAAAAATCAAAAGTAAAACCCAAATAAAATTAAAATAAAGAACCAAACAAAGAAGCAAAACAAAAGAAAATATTTTTGTTATTTTGAATTTATAAGTGAAAGTAAAGAAGCAATCGAAACCAAATAAGGAGCCTAATAAAACTAAAGAAGGTAAAACCAAGACATATAAAAGCAATTATAATACAAGTTAAGACAATACATATCATGTGGACGGGTAATATAGAGTATGAACGAGACAACCTCATGTTAGTTGATGAATAGGGGGATGACTCGGGCATCCCCAAGCTTAGATGATTGTATCTTCTTGAATATGTTCTTGGGATGCACCTACACATCCCCAAGCTTGAGCTCTTGCGTCTTCTTATTCATCTCATATCACCATATTGATTAGATCTTATAAGCTACATCCACATAAAACTTCACAAAACTCATTAGTAGGGTTAGTACTCATTAAATAAAATCCACTCATGTTCAAGCATTGACAAGTTTTATAATTTTTACTCAACATTAGCCACTGTATATACTAAGGTGTTCATGATTTCCGTTGTCCGTCGAAAAACTAATGAAACTAACAACACCAAGTACAATATTGAATAAACAAAGAAATCTGTCAAAACTGAACAGTCCGTAAAGATGGCATTCAACGAGATAGTTAAGTAGCTCAAATCGAAAAACTTTAGTCTAATGAAAGAAAGATAATAATCTCAGGTTTATGCACAAAAATTTTCAAGTCAAAATACTATTCTGAGATTTATCACGATTTTATTTACAGAGAAGCACAAAATCTGTCTAAACAGAACAGTCAGTAAAGATCGAATTTTTCGACCTATCTACGTACCTTAAATCAGAAAAAGTTAGTCTAATGAAAGAAAGCTAATAAGCATCACTTTGCACTCAAGAAATTTCAGATCAAGATCACGTTCTGGTGATTTTAAACATTTAATACGGTGGAGCACAGAAAATCTGTTTCTGGACAGCAAAGTAAAACTATCAACTTTCAATTAACTAAAGACTATAATTAGCATTTTATTTTTATGTACAGAGGTATATACACAATATTTACAATATTTACATGTTTTTAATGAAAAGCTTCCATGGAAAGATTTGTTTTGGTTTCATAGGCATGAACACAAGTGTTCAAGGTCGACCCCCATTTAACCATTACTCATCTTTCCAATCACTTTTCTTTTTGAAAACGTTTTTAGATAACAACTACACCTAATTTTTTTTGTAATTCGCATTCCCTATCCATAGTAAGATAAAGAACAACTTAATACTGAAAATAAAAACTACTTAGAGATAAAGCAAACAAGTGCACACAAGAACATTAACCTACGCTATGGCTCCCCGGCAACGGCGCCAGAAAAGGTCTTGATAACCCACAAGTATAGGGGATCGCGTGTAGCCTTTTCGATAAGTAAGAGTGTCGAACCCAACGAGGAGCTAAAGGTAGGATAAGTATTCTCTCAAGTTCTATCAACCACTGATACAACTCTACGCACACTAAACGTTTGCATTATCTAGAAATAAAACTACGGTAGCAATACGGGTATGAGAGGTAGTTTTGCAAGATAATAAATACAAGAAAGTAAATGTTAGTGCTGCAGCAATAAATACACTAAGTAACCATACTAACAGTACCATGAGTGTGGAAAAGTGGTGGTAATTGTGGTGGCTTTGTCCAAGATTAATTAGTGAAGGTACTTGGTTCATTGTCTTCGATGCAGTTTTCTATGTGGGAGAGGCTAAATATACATGCACTCCACTACTTGGGATTACAAGTACTATATGATTGGATTGTTAGCAGCATCCGCAAATACTAACAATGCATTAAGGTTTCCCCAACCATAGCCTTAAGTTCAAGGTCCTCTTACTCCCATACGTGCAACTAATCGGTTCGCGTTCTCAGGTTTCTGTCACTCCGGCAGAACTTCCCCCGCTTCGTTACAAATACTACCAACCCTAGGGTGTTTGATCCATGCGCGCACAATATAATGGACACCAAAGGACAGCACCATATAGACATACAACTCTAATGAACCTCATGCATTCAATTAAGCAATCAAAAGACAAATAAACTACGGAAACATGATGTAAATCATAGGATAAATATTATAGCATCAAACACCATGTTTACATAGGACGGTACAGAGGTTTGTGGGAGGATGAACCACTGAATACAAGGAGGAGATGGTGATGGAGATGGCGGTGAAGACGGCGGAGAGAGGGCAGCGCGGCGGCGGCGCCGGCGGTGCGGGGAACTCCTTTCCCCGCCGCCGGCAAGCTTGGGGAGCGCCGCCCCTTAGCCTCCCTCCTTCATGGCTTCTTGGGAGCCCTCCCCCATGGAGATGGGATCCATGGGGGAGGCAAAAACGTGGCTTTTGGTGGCTGAAATTCGTGGGTGGAGGAGTCCTCCACGAATTAGGTTTCCTTTATATATCTTCTCGGATTTCCGTCACCCCTTTTAGGGTTCCACCAAAACGGGCCTACAGGCCGCGTCCGAACTCCGATTGGGCTGATCTCGGGCTTAAAATCTTCGTATGGAAAATTGTGACAACTTTCGTAACAGCCAGGTCTCCATATAACGTCATCTTCGAGGGTCAAACTGGCAATCTTCGTAAAAAGTTCTCAGACAGATTTCAGGAAAGTCCCAATTCGACTCCAACAAGGTTTCCTCTTGTATTCTTGATAATTTCTACACATCAAAGAGTAAAACAAGAACATTGTGCACTTTTGCAACTATTAGTAGGTTAGTCCAAATAAATAATAAACTTAATATAAAACAAGTGCTAAAAGCATAAAAATGGCATGAAACATCAAAAATTATAGATACGTTTTGGATGTATCAGCGAACGAGCGACTCTCAACAGGAGAAGGAGGAGAGAGAGACGCGAGGGTCAACAAAAGAACTGCATCTCTACCTCTGCAGCGACCCATAGCCCCATAGGCCACCGCCACGCACCAGACATGGATCAGCACGCAAGCCGTACACAACTACGCTGCACGCCCAGATAGATGAAGAGGTAGCTAGCCCCACGTTGATTTTTTTTTAAATGACTTCATGCAGGATCTTCTATAGCTATGGTAGACTCTCAAAAGCCCGATCATGCATACCGGTGACATCACCTCGTCCATCAGCACGAGCTGCCGCGTAGACGAGCGATCTCCTCCAACCGGACTGCATGAACTCTCGCGCGCCTTAATTCACGGCATTTAACCTTAGTGGTTTTGACCTATCAAATTTCATATTGGATTGTTCGCATATTTTGGCCATTTTCCAAAATAAATAAATCGATGCTGCTCCCACGCGCGTGCGAAAAACAGCCTGAGTTTGTGTTCGCTGCTAATATATATAGGTCTACTCGTGCTACTTACCTAGAGAGTGGATTTTATAGCCTGGGCTATATGGAGCCCGGATTTTTCAAAATTATTAAAAAAATGTAGATGTAGATGATGATGCATTCTAATAGTGTGCAAAAACCAAATCGAAGAACTCTGTTTTTTGGGCTTGATACGTCTCAAATATATCTATAATTTTTGATGTTCCATGCTTGTTTTATACCAATTGCTACATGTTTTGCATCTACTTTATATCACTTTTATACATTTTTTGGGACTAACCTATTAACAAGATGCCGAAGTGCCAGTTCCTGTTTTTGTTGTTTTTGTATTCCAGAAAAGCTAGTCTGGAAATATTCTCGGAATTGGACGAAACTACACGGGGGTCCCTATTTTTCCAGAACACGCCTGACGGAGCGAAGGAGCACAGAGGAGGGCCACCAGGGGCCACACGCACCTAGGGCGCGGCCCCCCTCTGCCGCGCCTAGGGTGGTGTGGGCCCCTCGGGGGTCTCCAGCCGCCGCCCTTTCGCCTACTTATTCCCCCCGACGCGAAAACCCTAAGCCTGAGCAAATATCCACGAAAAGTCCAGAGACGCCGCCGCCGTCAACCCTAGCTCGGGAGGGTTCAGAACCTCTTCCCGGCACCCTGCCGGAGAGGGGAATCGTCACCGGAGGCTTCTACATCGCCATGCCTGCCTCCGGAGTGATGCGTGAGTAGTTCATCCTTGGACTACGGGTCCATAGCAGTAGCTAGATGGTTGTCTCTCCACTTTGTGCCATCATGTTTAGATCTTGTGAGCTGCCCTACATGATCAAGATCATATTATTGTAATGCTACATGTTGTGTTTGCTGGGATCCGATGAATATTGAATATTATGTCAAGTTGATTATCAATCTATCTTATATGTTATTTAAGATCTTGCATGCTTTCCGTTACTCGTAGATGCTTTGGCCAAGTAGATGCTTGTAACTCCAAGAGAGAGTATTTATGCTAGATAGTGGGTTCATGCCTCCGTTTAACCTGGGACAGTGACAGAAAGTTCTAAGGTTGTGGATGTGCTGTTGCCACTAGGGATAACCTAACGATGCTATGTCCACGGCATATGTGTTTGTTTACATTACGCACTTTACTTAATGCAATTATCCGTTGCTTGCAACTTAATACCAACGGGGGACTCGGATGACAACCCGGCGGTGGATTATTAGTCATAGATGCTGTTGGATAACGGTCTATGTATTATGTCGTAATGCCCAATTAAATATCATAGTAGTCAACATGTCATGTATATGCATTGTCATGCGCTCACTATTGTCAATTGCCCAGCTGTAATTTGTTCACCCAACATGTTAGTTATCTTTTATGGAGAGACACCACTAGTGAACTGTGGACCCCGGTCCATTCTTTTACACTGATTAAACAACCACAAACTGCAAACTGTTCCTTTTTCATTCTCTGCAATTTAATACTCATTTTCCACACCATACGTTTAATCCTTTGTTTTCAGCAAGCCGTGAGATTGACAACCTCACTGTTTCGTTGGGGCAAAGTAGTTTGATTGTGTTGTGTGCAGATTCCACGTTGTGATCGTGTTGCGCGTGCGCCACAACAACCTTCTGAAGAGTTGCTGCTCCTACTGGTTCGATAACCTTGGTTTCTTTCTGAGGGAAAACTTGCTGCTGACTGCATCATACCTTCCTCTTGGGGTCTCCCAACGAACGTGTGTTCACGTCATCAAGCTATTTTTCTGGCGCCGTTGCCGGGGAGACAGCAGTCTTCTGCAAGGGGAGTTTCACGCTTCCAATCTCTTTACTTTGTTTTTGTCTTGCTTAGTTTATTTTATTTTATCTTGTTTGCTTTCAATTATCAAAAACACAAAAAAATTAGTTACTTGCATCTAGTTTATTTTCTGTTTGGTTTTTATTATTTCATCATGCTTCTCCCTAAGTATACTTTAAAAGAAATATCTGTGGGTAGTGGGTCTATCATTGGAAGAGATAACATTGAGGAATTCTTAATCATGTTAGTATGGTTGAAGATTTTGAAGATAGATCCTTGGTAGAACTTGCTCCAAATTATGAAATTGCTACAGCTTCTCTAGTTCACATGTTGGAAGCTCGGTTTGTCAATCTTAGTCCCATAATGCAGCACATGTTTCTAAAACTCATGATACGGAAGATGGTGAAAAGAAAGATTTTGTTTTAGAAACCCTACTTAAAGAATTTGGTGATGTTGCTAGGGAAGCTAGAAAAGTTTTTATTAAATACAAGATGCTTGGTATTGTATTGACGTTGTTAATACACTTGAAAAACTTGAAAAAGAGAGGCTAAGTACACTAAGAAACTAATTGTGAGGGGGAAGTTAAAATACCAATACCTTTTAAGCTTATAGGAATGCAGGAGGCACTAGAAAAGAATTTTGATTGGATTGTTCCTGAAAACCCATTTGATGAAATGATGAGCCTAGAGGTATTGAGAAAGGGAATTCCGAAACCTACATAGATAAGATAAATGCATTGTTGAGAAAACTTCCGACCTCTCTTTGATGCTTCTTCACTTGGTAATACTTGATGCATGCTTTGTGCCTAGCTAAAAGGCGTTAAAGAAAAGCGCTTATGGGAGGCAACCCATTTTTTTTTCTGCAATTTTTCTTTTATTGAGTCAAGGAGGATGTTTACTTCTGTAGCAACTCCTTTGTATCTTTATTTTCTCGCATTGTTGTGCCAAGAGTAGCCTCTAATGTTAAGATGATGCTTAATTTTGATTGCTGCGCAGAAACAGATTTTTGCTGTTCACTGTACGAAATTCCTAAAATCACCAGATTGTTAATTAAATCTGAAATTTTTGTGCGTAATCTTTATGAATGTCTGAAACTTTCATTAGTTCAGAGTTTTCGATCTGAGCGTCGTAAGTGCCTCGAAAAAATTCGTCTTTGCGGACTGTTCTGTTTTAGACAGATTATGCCTTTTTATTTTGCATTCTCTCTTTTACTAGTGTTGAGTGAAATTCTTTTTTGGGTGGAAGAGCTTCACATAACATCAGTGGCTGTAGCTAATGTTTAAAGTAACAAATCATATTGCGTCTTATAGAACATGTGAATTTTTGATTATGCACTAACCCTCTAATGAGATCTACTTTGAGTTTGGTGTGACGGAAGTTTTCAAGGGTCAAGAGAGAAGGATGATATAATAGGATCAAGAAGAGTGAAGAGCTTAAGCTTGGGGAGGCTCCCATGGATCTCCCCAGCATATTTCAAGAAGACTCAAGCGTCTAAGAGGCATCCCCTTCTTCATCGTCAAAATTATCAGGTCATCTCTAGTGAAACTATATTTTAATTCTTTCACATCATATGTGCTTTTCTTGGAGCGTCTGTGTGCTTTTATTTTCAGTATTGCACTTTTATTTTCAATAAAGCTTGACTGGACCCTAGCATTCTTGATTGGGAGAGAGACACGCTCCGCTTTTTCATGAGAATACTCCTATTCTTCACTTATATTTGTTGAGTATTCATATCTAGCGCTGTTCAGCTTTTAGCTCTTGTTTTCATGTATCTCTTGTCAGAGCTATTAGCTTTCTTTTGTAGAAAGTACTCTCTTGCTTCACTTATATTTGTTTGGAGAGTTGATGAAATAAATTGATTGGTGTTTGGTTGGTTCAGAAAATGTTGCATGTGGTAATTGGTATAAGGAAAAACTTGCTTAATCTTGTAGATCACTAATGGATAACTTGATGCTTGTCAATTGTTTTGAGTTAACAAGTAGATCATGATTAAATTGTGCATCACATGAGTTAAGCCTATTAGTGAAGAACTACCGTAAAGCTTGTTGAAAATTTGGTTTGCATCGGTGGTATCTCTAAGGTCTAGATATTTTCTAATAACAGGGTTTGGTTAACAAGGAAGACGGTATGAAGTCTTATAACGTTTGCAATATGTTTGTCATATAAAACTTGGTGTACGGGTTGATATTCTTGTTTGCTTACATAACCTTGCTAGCCTAAACTCTGTACTGAGAGGGAATGCTTCTCGTGCATCCAAATCCTTGAGCCAAAATCCATGCCATTTGTGTCCACCATAACTACCTATATGTGGTATTTCCTTGCCACTCCAAGTAAATTTTTCATGTGCTACCTTTAAATTATTCAAAATGTTATTATTCCCTTTTTGTGTCAATGTTTACTAGCTCATGAGGAATTAGTGTGGTTATTCTTTATTCTATTTGTGAATGGACTTTTACACCTGGACTAGTGGCATATACATCCGCTTATCCAATAACTTGCAAAAAGAGCTGGCAACGGGGTGCCCAGTCCCAATTAATTACAACTTTAACCAATTAATTCTCTTCACACTTTTGCCCTGATTCATCAGTAAGCAATGACAAACAGTGAAATACCTGAATGTGTGTAAACCAAAGAGAAAGAGGGATGATCTGCCTTGCTGGTAGAAATAACGTCCTTCATGGGAGCCGCTCTTAAAAGTCCGTTTGACAGGTAGAATACTGTTCTCACCCGCTACCATTCGTTGACAATTAACAAACACCTCTCAAAAATAGATACTCCTCCATGGTATGTGATTGATGGAAGGCACCCGAGGATTCGGTTAGCCATGGCTTGTGTTAGCAAGGTTGGGAGGAGTATCAAATATTTTATGCAATCTCTATATGCTTTCAAAAACCTAAAAGCTCTAGCACATGATTTAATCCCTGCTTCCCTCTGCGAAGGGCCTTTCTTTTACTTTTATGTTGAGTCAGTTTTCCTATTCTTTCTGTCTTCCACAAGCAAACACTAGTGTCAACTTTGTTACAACATGCGTTATATGCAATGTATTGGACTTGTTATACTACTTTGTGTTGACAATATCCATGAGATAAATATGTTGAAAGTTGAAGCAAATGCTGAAACTAAATTCTTCCTTTGTGTTGATTAAATACCTTTTATTAGAAACTATTGCTTTATGAGTTAACACTTATGCAAAACTGTTTGATGCTTGTCTCGAAAGTACTATTCATGAAAACGTTTAGCTTGTGTGATTCATTGTTTACTCATTATCTATTTGGTAGCAAATTATAGACCATTGACTTGGATCACTTCATTCATTTACATGTGCCTTGCAATATTATATGATCAAGATTATGATAGTAGCATGTCACCTCAAAAATTATTTTGTTTTTATCGTTTACCTACTCGAGGACGAGTAGGAACTAAGCTTGGGGATGCTGATACGTCTCAAACGTATCTATAATTTTTGATGTTCCATGCTTGTTTTATACCAATTGCTACATGTTTTGCATCTACTTTATATCACTTTTATACATTTTTTGGGACTAACCTATTAACAAGATGCCGAAGTGCCAGTTCCTGTTTTCTGCTGTTTTTGTATTCCAGAAAAGCTAGTCTGGAAATATTCTCGGAATTGGACGAAACTACACGGGGGTCCCTATTTTTCCAGAACACGCCTGACGGAGCGAAGGAGCAACAGAGGAGGGCCACCAGGGGCCACACGCACCTAGGGCGCGGGCCCCCCTCTGCCGCGCCCTAGGGTGGTGTGGGCCCCTCGGGGGTCTCCAGCCGCCGCCCTTTCGCCTACTTATTCCCCCCGACGCGAAAACCCTAAGCCTGAGCAAATATCCACGAAAAGTTCCAGAGACGCCGCCGCCGTCAACCCTAGCTCGGGAGGGTTCAGAACCTCTTCCCGGCACCCTGCCGGAGAGGGGAATCGTCACCGGAGGCTTCTACATCGCCATGCCTGCCTCCGGAGTGATGCGTGAGTAGTTCATCCTTGGACTACGGGTCCATAGCAGTAGCTAGATGGTTGTCTCTCCACTTTGTGCCATCATGTTTAGATCTTGTGAGCTGCCCTACATGATCAAGATCATATTATTGTAATGCTACATGTTGTGTTTGCTGGGATCCGATGAATATTGAATATTATGTCAAGTTGATTATCAATCTATCTTATATGTTATTTAAGATCTTGCATGCTTTCCGTTACTCGTAGATGCTTTGGCCAAGTAGATGCTTGTAACTCCAAGAGAGAGTATTTATGCTAGATAGTGGGTTCATGTCTCCGTTTAATCTGGGACAGTGACAGAAAGTTCTAAGGTTGTGGATGTGCTGTTGCCACTAGGGATAACCTAACGATGCTATGTCCACGGGCATATGTGTTTGTTTACATTACGCGCTTTACTTAATGCAATTATCCGTTGCTTGCAACTTAATACCAACGGGGGACTCGGATGACAACCCGGCGGTGGATTATTAGTCATAGATGCTGTTGGATAACGGTCTATGTATTTGTCGTAATGCCCAATTAAATATCATAGTAGTCAACATGTCATGTATATGCATTGTCATGCGCTCACTATTTGTCAATTGCCCAGCTGTAATTTGTTCACCCAACATGTTAGTTATCTTTTATGGAGAGACACCACTAGTGAACTGTGGACCCCGGTCCATTCTTTTACACTGATTAAACAACCACAAACTGCAAACTGTTCCTTTTTCATTCTCTGCAATTTAATACTCATTTTCCACACCATACGTTTAATCCTTTGTTTTCAGCAAGCCGGTGAGATTGACAACCTCACTGTTTCGTTGGGGCAAAGTAGTTTGATTGTGTTGTGTGCAGGTTCCACGTTGGTGATCGTGTTGCGCCGTGCGGCCACCAACAACCTTCTGAAGAGTTGCTGCTCCTACTGGTTCGATAACCTTGGTTTCTTTCTGAGGGAAAACTTGCTGCTGAACTGCATCATACCTTCCTCTTGGGGTCTCCCAACGAGCGTGTGATTCACGCCATCAGGGCTGTGCAAAATTGGCAAAATCGTGGATCTGAAAAGTTGAACAGTGCAGATTTTGAAACCTCTAACATTTGTCAGATGTTGTCATTTTTGTGTAGCCAAAAATACAATGTATTTCACCTTCGGATTTTCCCGTTGGTAGAATGCATCATAGGCCGCATCTAAAAAATATCATTTTTTTAAACTTCAAAATATCGAATTTGAATTTTGAAATATACCAGGAGCCATGTACCTCGGGCTCCAATATAGGTTACCGAACTTACCTGGTATTTTCATATTTGTAGCAATAAAATTTAACACATAGGCAATGAAGTGCAGCTGCTAGGCAGCGCAAGAGAGGCGATGTCTTCATCACTTCAACCACTAAATAATCTCCCATTCCAAAGTTTTCAAACGGACCCTTATAATTTAGCCCCTCTAACGGCTCCTTATTTTTAACTTTTATAGTTGCGCCGCTAATATAAAAGCGGGTCCTAGCCAAACCCCTAGGGTGGGGGGGGGGGGCATTGGCCCTCCTACCCGAAAGCAGTAAATATTCTCTCGCTCTCTCCCGAGGAAGTGTCCGATGAAAGGCGATAGCAAAGAACTGCAGAAGTTTGAACTTTACACGAGCATATATTTGTGGTGCTCAAGGTTTTCGTCGAGGCCGCCAAGGTCAAGACGCTACGGCGCGGCTGTGGCACCGGCGCTGGTGGTGCAGGAGCTTGCTGCCCTGTGGCCGCGGGCTGCAACCACGGCTTCAAGAAGTGGAGCATTGATACGTCTCAAACGTATCTATAATTTCTGATGTTCCATGCTTATATTATACCAATTGTCACATGTTTTATATACACTTTATATCATATTATGACATTTATTGGACTAACCTACTAATAGTTGCCAAAATGCACAATGTTCTTGTTTTACACTTTAATGTGTAGGAATTATCAAAATTGGGTAAAGGAAACCTTGTTGGAGTCGAATCGGGACCTTCCTGAAATCTGTTTGGAAACGTGTTTCGGAGATTGTCACGTACCGGACAGAAGACGACGTCACACAGAAAAAGTCTAGTCGCGAAAGTTGCGGGGATTTTTTTGCCAATCGATCTGGACTTAAAATTCGCTTAATTCCGAGTTCGGACGCTCCAGATATCGCCGCTTTACCGAAACCCTAAAGGAGATGACGGTAATCCGAGAGCATATATAAGGAGAGGAAACCTAACTCGTGGGAGGCCCCCATACCACGAATTTTCCTCCTCCCAGGCAGCCGTCTTGGGGTGGAGAACCTCCTCCATACCAGCACCATCTCCAAGGGCCGCCGCCTCCACGGGCTGCCGCCGCCGCCGCGCTATGGCTACCGCCGGCCGCCGCCTCCACTCCGGGCTACACCTCTCCATCAAGCTCCTCATCACCATAACCATGTGTGAGTAGTTTCCCTCGAGGCTGAGGGCTCATGCCGGTAGCTATGTGGTTTATCTCTCTCTCCCATGGTGTAATCTTTATGTGATCATGAGCTTTGTAATCTATGTATTCAATTATATTATTATTGTTGAGAGTGTCTACTAGTGAAAGTATGATCCCTAGGCCTTGTTTCCAAGCATTGAAACACCGTTTACAAACAGTTCTGATACATGTTTGCTTGCTGCCATTTTATTTCAGATTGCAATTACCACTTATAATCATCATATCACTTGTATTTTATATCTCTTCGCCGAACTAGTGCACCTATACATCTGACAAGTGAATTAGGTGTGTTGGGACACATGAGACTTCTGTATCTTAATTGCAGGGTTGCTTGAGAGGGATATCTTTGACCTCTACCTTCCTGAGTTCGATAAACCTTGGGTGATTCACTTAAGGGAAACTTGCTGCTGTTCTACAAACCTCTGCACTTGGAGGCCCAACACTGTCTACAAAAATAGAAGCGTGCGTAGACATCAAGCATCGGCATTGCCAGCCGCGGTGGTGGATGCTGCCTCTGCCACTGCCACCGAACAGCTGTTTTTTCTTTCATTTTTTTCCTTTTGTCTTTGGGAAAGGCCCTAGCTCTGGCCATGGTGGGCCGGGCCTTGCTGGCCAAGGCCCAAACAGTTGAGCCTGACATGCCTCTCAGGAAATGCAATGCTCGGGCTCTTATTTTCAAAAAAAGTTAAAACCATGTTTTACAAGTTTTAAGAAATTGCATAAAAGGATTCAATATATATACATAAAAAATGTCAACTTGAAATAGTTTGTATTCAGATCTACACAATTTTTTTAATAAATATGGATCTGAGAACAGAGAACGGTCCATATTTTCGTACTTCAAAACATATCAGATTTTTTCATTTTTGTGTAGACCAGAATTCTAAGAATTAAAGGTCCGATGTTGCATGATTGTATGGTACATCATTGACTACATCTCGAATTAGTTTCTAGAAATTTTGGAAACTTGTACACATTTTAATTTAAATAGATCGCTGGATTTCGGGATCCAATATAAAAAATCGTTTTGTAGGGATTTTGGCTCGGTCCGTTCCAGAATTAACTTTTTGCATCTTTTAATTAGTTTTCAGAAATTTTGGAAACTTGTACAATGTCGCCGGGGACGATACCACTTGGGGCGAGGAGTCGGGAGCCAGCTGCACCGGAGCTGAGGGGCCTCCTTCTTGGCACATCGGCCTGTAAGTTGATTTTCACCATCTAACGCCGGCCGGAGAGAGCCGTAGCCGATGGAGAGGGAGGGAGTGGCCGGTCTTCGACCTTCAAGGATGGCAGCCTCACAAGGACCGCCATGGATATACTCTTGGGAGCAGCTTCCAGGATCCCCTGTCGAAGAGCCCAACAACAAGAGGCGGGAGCGAGGGAACTCACTTCTTGCTCGCCACCATGACGAGCACAAAAGGAAAACCCCACCTTTGAACTTCGGACGACAGATCTACCAAGAACAGGCTTATAGAGGGATGTGGATGGACAGGTCGCACCGTACCTCGCCATCGGCTCAGCCCGCCGGAGCACGACGAGCCTCAGCACCACCTCTAGTTGCCAAACGCCACCCGAGAGCGCCAGCAACCTCAGCTCCACCGTATAATATACCTAAACCTAGACCTAGACAAACATATACTAGTATAATATACAGGAGGGAGCCGGCCTCCCTCTCCCACCATCTCTGGCTGGCGAGGCCGCCGGATATAGGGGAGAGAGGAGCCATGGGCGAACGAGCGACTCTCAACAGGAGAAGGAGGAGAGAGAAGACGCGAGGGGCAACAAAAGAACTGCATCTCTACCTCTCGTGCAGCGACCCATAGCCCCATAGGCCACCGCCACGCACCAGACATGGATCAGCACGCAAGCCGTACACGACTACGCTGCATGCATCAGATAGATGAAGAGGAAGCTAGCCCCACTTAGATTTTTTTTAAATGACTGCATGCAGAATCTTCTATAGCTATGGCAGGCTCTCGAAAGCCCGATCATGCATACCGTTGACATCACCTCGTCCATCAGCACGAGCTGCCGCGTAGACGAGCGATCTCCTCCAACCGGACTGCACTGAACTCTCGCGCGCCTTAATTCACGACATTTAACCTTAGTGGTTTTGACCTATCAAATTTCATATTGGATTGTTCGCATATTTTGGCCATTTTCCAAAATAATAAAATTGATGCTGCTCCCACGCGCGTGCCAAAAACAGCCTGAGTTTGAGTTCGCTGCTAATATATGGGCCACTTCTTTTGAGATTCTAAACTGGCTTCTAGGTTCCACATCGGAGAAGCCCAAAAGAAGTGTTTGGATTCTTGGTAGTTTCTCCTCACCGCTGATTCAGCTTGTAGTGCAAATTCGGCGGTCTGCAGAAACTAGTATCGAGCAGATTATGGAGAGCTTCCCGAGCTTCTCAGCTAAAAAACGAATGGGTACGGAGATTTGCCCCAGCCGTTGCTTCTATTTACGGCAGGAATGCCACTCCGCATCATATCGCTTAGTTCCTGGCTCGCACAGTATCGCGTCGCTCGTGACGCTGACGCCGTGGCGTTATTAACTGGATTTCACGTTCTCTACGTGAAACAGCATGCGTGCACATGGGTAGGCATTACCTACTTATTAATTATTTCTCATGTAATGATGCCGCCTAATCCTGACATGCAAGTAGGATGTCGCCTTAGCTGGCTTGCAACAATCAATTTTTGTATGCATTGAAAATTTTATTTTTGATGAAATCTTCCGGCGCATTGTGTATTTCTTGACGTGCGCATCGAAAACCTGAAAATAGTCCGGTGCAAGTTTTGACTCGCCATGGTTATATCGATTTATTAATGCACATATCAAATGGGGGCATAACAGACATCTCACAACTCATCCCAGCAAATAAGCCAAAACAGTATAAGCCTAAAAGAAGTCTCCTCTCAGTTTCTGGGAGCTTCTACCCACCGCAGTTTCTCCCCACCGAAATCAATAAGCAGGCTTATGTATAAGCATAAGCCCAAAAGAAGTGGCCCTATATAGGTCTACTCGTGCTACTTACCTAGAGAGTGGATTTTATAGCCCGGGCTATGTGGAGCCTGGATTTTTCAAAATTATTAAAAAAATGTAGATGTAGATGATGATGCATTCTAACAGTGTGCAAAAATCCAAATCAAAGAACTCTGTATTTTGGGCTGTGCAAAATTGACAAAATCGTGGATCTGAAAAATTGAACAGTGCAAATTTTGAAACCTCTAACATTTGTCAGATGTTGTCATTTTTGTGTAGCCAAAAATACAATGTGTTTCACCATCAAATTTTCCCGTTGGTAGAATGCATCATAGGCCGCATCTAAAAATATCATTTTTTTTAACTTCAACATATCAAATTTGAATTTTGAAATATACCAGGAGCCATGTACCTCGGGCTCCAATATGGGTTACCGAACTTACCTAGGATTTTCATATTTGTAGCCATAAAATTTAACACATAGGCAATGAAGTGCAGCTGCTAGGCAGCGCTAGAGAGGCGATGTCTTCATAGCTTCAACCACTAAATAAGCTCCCATTCCAAAGTTTTCAAACGGACCCTTATAATTTAGCCCCTCAAACGGCTCCTTATTTTTAACTTTTATATTTGCGCCGCTAAATAAAAGCGGTTCCTAGCAAACCCCTAGGGTGGGGGGGGGGGGGGGGGGCATTGGCCCTCCTACCCCAAAGCAGTAAATACTCTCTCGCTCTCTCCCGAGGAAGTGTCCGATGAAAGGCGATAGCAAAAAGCCGCAGAAGTTTGAACTTTACACGAGCATAAATTTGTTGTGCTCAAGGTTTTCGTCGAGGCCGCCAAGGTCAAGACGCTGCGGCGAGGCCGTGGCACCGGCGCTGGTGGTGCAGGAGCTTGCTGCCCTGTGGCCGCGGGCTGCAACCACGGCTTCAAGAAGCGGAGCGTCGGCATTGCCGGCCTGCGGTGGTGGATGCTGCCTCTGCCACTGCCACCGAACAACTGTTTTTTTTCTTTTATTTTTTCCTTTTCTCTTTGGGAAAGGCCTAGCTCTAGCCATGGTGGGCTGGGCGTTGTTGGCCAAGGCCCAAACAGTTGAGCCTGACATGCCTCTCTGGCAATGCAATGCTCGGGCTCTTATTTTCAATAAAAGTTAAAACCATGTTTTACAAGTTTTAAGAAATTACATAAAAGGATTCAATATATATACATAAAAAATGTCAAATTGAAATAGTTTGTATTCTGATCTACACAATTTTTTTAATAAATACGGATCTGCGAACAGAGAACGGTCCATATTTTCGTACTTCAAAACATATCAGATTTTTTCATTTTTGTGTAGACCAGAATTCAAACAATTAAAGGTGCGATGTTGCATGCTTGTATGGTACATCATTGACTACATCTCGAATTAGTTTTTAGAAATTTTGAAAACTTGTACACATTTTAATTTAAATAGATCGCTGGATTTCGGGATCCAATATAAAAAATCGGTTTTGTAGGGATTTTGGCTCGGTCCGTTCCAGAATTAACTTTTTGCATCTTTAAATTAGTTTTAGAAATTTTGGAAACTTGTACAATGTCGCTGGGGACGATACCACTTGGGGCGAGGAGTCGAGATCCAGCTGCACCGGAGCTGAGGGGCCTCCTTCTTGGCACATCGGCCTGTAAGTTGATTTTCACCATCTAACGCCGACCAGAGAGAGCCGTAGCCGACGGAGAGGGAGGGAGTGGCTGGTCTTCCACCTTCAAGGATGGCAGCCTCACAAGGACCGCCATGGATGTACTCCCGGGTGCATCTTCCAGGATCCCCTGTCGAAGAGCCCAACAACAAGAGGCAGGAGCGAGGGAACTCACTTCTTGCTCGCCACCATGACGAGCACAAAAGGAAAACCCCACCTCCCAACTTCGGACGACAGATCTGCCAAGTGCCAAGAACAGGCTTATTGAGGGATGTGGATGGACAGGTCGCGCCGTACCTCGCCATCGGCTCCGCCCGCTGGAGCATGACGAGCGTTAGCACCACCTCTAGTTGCCAAACGCCGCCCGAGAGCACGAGTAACCTCAGCTCCACCTTATAATATACCAAAACCTAGACCTAGACAAACAGATACTAGTATACAGGAGGGAACTGGCCTCCCCTCTCCCACCATCTCCAGCTGGCGGGGCCGCCGAATCTAGGGGAGAGAGGAGAGCGACTCTTAACAGGAGAAGGAGGAGAGATAAGACGCGAGGGGCAACGGAAGAACTACATCTCTACCTCTCGTGCAGCGAATAGCCCCATAGGCCACCGCCGCGGACCAGAATGGATCAGAACATTTAACCGAGCATCACACACCAAGACTGACCATGGGCGATTAAAAAAAAAGACTGACCATGGGCGGAGCCAGGATTTATATTTTGGGGGTACAGAACATAAAAAACAGAGCACGCAGTCTAGTGCATAAACAAAAATAAATTGAACTCCCGATCCAAGAACACCGGCACGACCTTGCTAGTTAGCTAGCTAGCTCTCTGTCGATGTGCCGTATGGTGCTGAACTCCCGGTCGATTGAGGATCGCTAACTCAAAAACAGTCAAATGGGCTTTCTACGCTGCCTTGTTGGACTGAATGGTTGGTCGTTTACGAATTATTGCAGCCATTGCAGCTACCAACATACAGTCACATGCAGTGGCGATTCTAGGATGAAAATGGAGGATAGGCTCAAAATAATAAATCTTCCAGCTAAATAACTTTAACAAAACAATATGGTCTATTGCGTGTCAGATTCAATGTCAATGCACGACGATAAAAAAATAACAACTAAAACAAGAAAGACTAGGAGGTACCTTAGTACTGCCCATTGATATAAAATGTCCGCCTAATATCAAGTGACATGTATAACAAAATTAGAAATTTAGTGAAACAGAAGAATGGTGAAAATGCTTTAATAATTGGAAGGGGTAAACGAGTTAGTTGTACTATAATACATACACAAGTCATGTTAATTTTGTCAAGCCAATACGCTGCGATGATGATCCTTTGTTCATTTCTATTATATAATCTATTGACAAATACAGAGAACATACTCTCAAACTCTTAATGACCAATTCAACAACTACTCAATACAAACAAATCTACTATTTACCTGATCGGGCGCTAACTGGCCCCGTTTATGCGGACTGTAGCCTCACCCCATGAAGAAAGAAATTGAGAGCCGTCTGTTTGTGAGGACTACCACCGGCCACTGCTTGCCTACATCTGCGTGTTGCATCGCCAGTTCATCGAGAAAGAAGGCGAGTTTTGCGTGCGTGTGATCTGCGCCGCCGCGACCTAGGAATCGATCCCTGGCAAAAATTGAACTAATGGCCATGAAATCTCCATGACCATCTTTTGGAGGGCCACTATTGGGCCATTCTTACCGCACTACAAAGCCCATGCATGTTGGAAGCGAACGCGACACAGTCAGCAGAATTGCTTCTTTTCCTTCTTCAGGACGAACGCACAAGTAGGGCAAAGCTCAGATCCATGCTAAACAACTGTAGCAGATACGTTTGATAATTTCTTGAAAAATTAGAGGGTAGGCTCAAGCCATACGAAGCCTACCTGGTAAAATCGCCCCTGGTCACATGTATATACGTATATACTTGATTTTTTTGGCAAGAAAATGGGTGTACAGATACACCCATGTACCTACATAGCTCCGCCCATGAGACTGACTGATCTACGCCAAACTACAATGAGTCGAACCACAACATCAAGTTGCGCGACTACGCCAGGTTACAAGCCAAGATATCCGTCGAGAATACACGAGAAGCGACATCCACATGTACCATCTACATGCCATGCTGGTGTGGAAAGAGGTACAATTCTTTATCGACTTCTCCAACAAGTCATCGACACCAACGACGCTCAAGGGACACCTCGTAGTGTTAGGTTGATCTCCTCCCGTGTGACCCAACGGTCACACCGGACCCTTGACCACGCCCTGATCGGGGGCGTTCAACCGTACACTGGTTGGTGGGCCCCTGTGGCCTGCGCTATAAAGACAGGTGGGGGCCGGAGGCACAGGACACGAGGTTAGTCGTGCTCCACCGCCCCACCGATGCACCCATCCGATCTAGGGTTTTGCGCAGTGCCCACGGGAAGCTCCGCCACCGCCGCCACTGCTACACTCTACCACCATCGCCGCCGTCCACCGTGGACAGCAGCTCCAGTGAGCCAAACAACGGAGAAGGTACACGCCCTCCTCCAATCTCTCTGTTCTACCGATTTGATCTAGACTAGACGATCAAATCGGTAGACAGAAAAAGTAAGAATTTTTTCATCGAATTTTAGAAGAGAAAGACAGATCAAATCGAACCCTAGTTCATCCCGCAAATAGAAAAACCTCACTTCAAACCCTAACCCGAACCTACAAAAGAGGGGAAGAGGGAAAATCTCACCGGGCACGCGATCGCCGGCAAAGGGCGCCGCCGCTGAGCCGCTTGACGGCGGTGCGCCCACCCGCGGGTGCACGCACGCGCCGGCAAGAGGGCCAGGGAGGCGCCGCACCTACTCGATGCAGGCCTTCGGGCTCCTCGTGGTGGAGGTAGAAAAGGGGGGAGGAGCTCGTCGCGGCCTCGTGCCGCGCGGCCGCTCCTCGCCGTCACCGGCGCGCCGCCGGGCACGGAAATCCTTCCGCCGTTTTCGGGGGAGAGAGAAAGGCACGGGAGGGGAAAGGAGAGAAATGAGCTAGGGTTAGGGTTTGTACCGGTTCCGGTCGTTTTGTTCCAGCGACTTCGACGGACAGCCGTCGGATCCCAACGGACGGCCACGATCGTGCGGGCGACAGATAGCGCGGTCGTTTGGGCCGAAAGTGAGAAGGCCGAGCCGCGCGGGCGACAGATAGCGCGGTCGTTTGGGCAGCGTCTGTATCGCGTGGGCCACAGATAGCGCGGTCGTTTTGGGCCGCGTATGCGTCGCCGCGGGCGGCAGATAGTTAACAGGCCGTGGGCCGAACGGGCTGCGAAAACAGTTTTTCTGTTAATTTTTCCAGAAACAGTTTTTTAATGAATTTCTATACAGTTTTAGAGTATTTTGCTCAGATTTTTTTTTATTCAAACAAATCCAACGAAATGTTTGTTTTAGAAAACAGAAAAGTAAAAGTAATGCCTCTGAAAAGTATAAAGTTCATGGAATTTTTATTTCATGTTTTCCGCTGCAAATAAAGAAAAGTGAAGGATAAAATATAATTAAAGTAAGAATTAATTTTAAAGAGAATGTTAAAGAAATTATTGAAACAATTATGATTCTGTTATTAATTGACCAACGTTGTTAATAGCATTATCATGATTTAAAGTGAGAATTAAAAGCTTTATTAAAGTGATATTAATGATGATTATGATTCTGTTATTAATTGACCAACGTTGTTAATAGCATTATCATGATTTAAAGTGAGAATTAAAAGCATGATTAAAGTGATATTAAAGATAATTATGATTCTGTTATTAAATGACCAACGTTGTTAATAACATAATCATGATTTGTTAATCGTTGAACAGTCCAATGCTTGTGAAATACAGAGAATACATTACAGTTTCTGCTGTAAAGTAAAAGGACTCTCCTCTAATTAAATTGGAACCAACGGGAAAATTTAATTAGAGAGGAGGGAAAAGAGAAATACTTGTTTAACAGATTAATTATGGTATTGTTATTTTCTGACCAACGTTGATGATAGCAGTACTATAATTATATGAGTTCTATAGTAAAAGGGCTAGATCTCTGATAATTTTGCATGAAAGTGATCATTTTTCAGAGAAAAGATAAAAGATTAAGAAATGCTCTTGAACTATAGAAATATGTATATTTCATGTTTCCGCTGAAATAGAGTTGATGATAATGTCATTTTCCAAACAGAGTTCTTTATTGAAATAGAAATATTATCATCATATTGTTTATGAGTCTTATGCATTGATTCTATTTCTGCCCAACGGTGATGTAGAATTAGTGTAGAAAGATGATGTTTCATTCTAATTCTGCCCAACGGTGATTTAGAATATAGAAGAAAGTTTTAAAGATTTAATGTGCATATCTTTAACCAGACCAACGTAGGGTTATTTTTATGCTCATTATTGTTTATTATTATTGAATATTTTCTCAGACAAAGATTCTCATGCTTTCATTCGTGAAAGCAAAAGAATGGGTACTTGTGACCCGAAAGATGACCAAGAAAGGTCATAAAGTGAGAGAGTATGTTCTCTCTAAAGAATGACTGAAAAAGAAAAAGAATTCTTGGATGTTAATCCAAGAATACAAATAGATCATCGATAGTCTTGTTTGACAAATGTTTTATACTCTCCATGCAGAAAACAAATAAATCATTCAGAGTTTGTTTAACGAATTTCTTTCATGTACTCTATATGAAGAAAAAATTTAAACGAGCAACATGAATGCTTAATTTGACCAACGTTGGATTAAGCATGTGTATAGATTTATTTCTGAATTTGATGATTGTATGCAGTCTAAAGAGCCAATTGTGGCATCTATGTCTCTTAATTACCCGCAGACGGGAAAAGACGATAATAATACCCACGTGGTGGAAAAAGTCTGGGAAAATACCCGCATGGCGGGAGAAATTTTTGACAAAAGACTTATCCTGTATGACAGGAGAAAGATGTGATGACTTATGTGTTTTTATATCGACCGCACACTTATGTGTCATAGTTATAAAGCACTTAATGAGTCAAAAGAGAATAAAGTTACAAATGAACATAAAGATAAGAATGTTATGCAAGTGTGACTTGCAAAAAGTACCATTGAGAAAGAACTCTTGTGAGTTTTGAAAAGGGAATGAGGAAAAAGTACTCCCATATGTTAAAACATAACTTCATATTAAATAAAGCAGATAATCAAAGTTTCGAAATTGTGGCAAAAAGGTTCTTGCCACATTTCGAGGGGGAGATAGAGAATGTTACAGATAATGTGATGCATATAATGCATCTAAGTGATCTATGATGAATTGTGATCATCCGGGGAGTACGACGGTCACAATAATGATACCCCTAAAGTAAAGAAATAGATGAATTCTTGGAAATTTTACAGCTCCGAAAGGACTAAGGACGGTACTCAAAGTGCCATAAAGAAGACAGATTGACAGGTTAATAGAATAAACCCAAATAAAAAGAATTAAGGATACACCATTTTGGAGAAAATGGTGTAATCTGGGGGAGCATGGTATGAACATACCTAAGGCTCGAATAGATTTTATCTGGGGGAGCTTGTTGCTTTATAATAGAGATGAACAAGCAAACATGAATCTTGTGTTTTAGGTCCTTGTAAGAGCTATTGCCTTTTGGCGATAGAAGACTACAGAATTAATTGTCTCTAGGCAATGACAGAGCAACAACATCCCCATATGAGAAAAACAGATGACTATAAAGTCTATATCAGAGAAATTTAAATGAAGGTTGATCCCACCTCATTTACAGAAATTATAAGCAGTGCTCAGTCGATTTTGACAAGTGTCTACTTGTCTTAATGATTAGAGACTATGTGAATCCCGACGATGTTTGGGACTCATAAGTAATTTCTAATGGAGCCAAAACAGTAGGCTATAAAGGGTCTACAACGCCAATGTGACTCCAAAGGAAATATGTGAAAAAGCAATTTTAAATCGAAAGATTTGCGCTAAGAGAATAAACAGATTATAATGAGTAATAATGGCACATCATGATCTGAGTTACATCAGATGAAAGTAAAGAACACAAGGGATCTTACGGACTAGAGCAAGTCTCTAGAATCAGAAGTTATTTTGGGTTAAAGAGAATGAGAGGACAATCGCTTTTCTACAAACTTATAGAATGGGAAATTCATTCTCTAATCCTGTGTATGTGGATGATATCCTACTTGCTAGTGGTGATGTCATTCTACTACCGGCAGAGAAAAGAAGTTCTTGTCCTCAAAAGAGTATTCTCGGTAAAGTGTCTGTCGTTAAAAGTATCGAGATTTACTAAGAAAAGAAGAAAAGGGGTATTAGAAATATCGCATGGACATGCTGAGAAGAAGTCTCTAAAGCATGCACGTCGAGAAAACCTACGCCTGTTCTTATTGTCAAGGGTAATGGAATTGGGAACTTTAGTGTTCCAAGAGATAACATAGAACGGATCAAATGGATATGGTACCATATGCTTCAGCTGTTGGAAACTCAATATTACCCTGACAATTCAAATATCCGGGTTGTTTTGGCAATGTCCAATCCAGATATATAGATCACTGGAATGGAATCAAAGATATCGGCCTCATGCTAAAAGAAACAGAGTGCTCTCAAAAGGTTGTGAGTACAAAGATAGATCTATAAATGTGCTCTCAAAAGGTTGTGAGTACAAAGAAAGAATTTGTGAAATATATAGCGAAATCCACAATTGTCGCTAAATTTCACATTTGGAGTTTTTGTGTGGAAAAGCTCCAGAGAATGAAAAGATTAACATCAGTGTGATGTAAAGACATGTTATAGCATGATATAAGGTCGAGGGACAGGCAAAATGGTTAAGGAAACCTGTATCCGGAATTGATAATGGTTGACAACAGCAATAACCATTAAGTAATTCACTCCTAAAACAACGAGTCAAGTGTGGTGCCAAACACATTGACACAGAGTTATACGTTGTAAAGGAGAAAGTCCGGAATTATGTTGAATGCTTGGAGCATAAGAGGAATAGATAAAAGAAACACACAAGTATTTGCAGATCTGCTAATTAAAGGCTTACCGCCCAGTGTGTTTGGAGAACAGATAGTCGACATGGGTTTATGGTATAGTCTATATGATTTCCGGACAATAAAGAGGCCCTAAATTAACAGGATTTGTTTCAAAACAGAGACGTATATTGTAGCTGTCTGATTCTATCGGCAATTGAGCTGTGACGATGAAACATGCTCTATGTACTGATCTGTGATGAAACGAGTAAAGTACAAAGTATAAAGTTTAAAAGTAAAAGTTGAGATCAAAGGGGAGAATGTTAGGTTGATCTCCTCCCGTGTGACCCAACGGTCACACCGGACCCTTGACCACGCCCTGATCGGGGGCGTTCAACCGTACACTGGTTGGTGGGCCCCTGTGGCCTGCGCTATAAAGACAGGTGGGGGGCCGGAGGCACAGGACACGAGGTTAGTCGTGCTCCACCGCCCCACCGATGCACCCATCCGATCTAGGGTTTTGCGCAGTGCCCACGGGAAGCTCCGCCACCGCCGCCACTGCTACACTCTACCACCATCGCCGCCGTCCACCGTGGACAGCAGCTCCAGTGAGCCAAACAACGGAGAAGGTACACGCCCTCCTCCAATCTCTCTGTTCTACCGATTTGATCTAGACTAGACGATCTACAGGATACAACACGTAGCACCTACAACTACAACCACTATATAATCCCCGCCCGTTCCAAAGTTTTCAGATTTAAGGGCATCTCTAAATAAACCCTTACAATTTAACCCCTCAAATGGCTCCTTATTTTTAATATTTGCTCCGCTAAATAAAAGTGGTTCCTAGCCGAACCCCTAGGGTAGGGTGGGGGGGGGGGGGGCATTGGCCCTCCTACCCCAAAGCACTAAGTACTCTCTCGCCCCGAGGAAATGTCATTTTCAAAATAAAACAACATGCTACATGTAGCCCGAGCTAGACTATGCTTTTTCGTCTGCTCACTCCATTCACAAATTAGAAAAGGGTGAAGCTGAAGAACAGATGCAGCCCGAGAATGGTTAACCGAGACGACATCAGCCCCTTGCGTCTTTTGCACTCGTTTGACTTGAAAGGATTTTTTCTTGTATATTTCATACAGCAGAGGAATTCCAAACTGGCATAGTTTTTTGAGAATATTTTTCTGTTGATCCCAATCAATCGTCCAATTGTTCGTCGTCGTCAAGTGATCTTGATTTAGTTAATGAAGTAAAGAAGAGTTAGGGGAAGGTAGGGAGCTGTGTATTGAAGTAATTAACACAAAAGCAAATAGGGTTGCAGATCGTCTAGCTTATATTTCGAGAGCGGAGCACCGAACCGACTTGTGGTTTCAGGATGCCCCTTATGCTATAGGAAACCTTCTTACTGTTGCTTGTAATCCTATTATAGATTAATAAAGCTCCTATTCCCAGTGCAAAAAAGAGATCTTGATTTTTTATTAATCATTAATAACTGTTAATTAGTTTAGTGTGTTAATCCTTGATCCATGCATAAATATCGACGACATCGACCCTACACTTTACCTAAAGACCAAACAGTGTGGGTATTGGGGGTGGAGCGGAGGTGCGCTTATCGACACCATGGGAGATGATGGCGATGGTCAGTGCCGAAGATGAAGGGGAGTAGACGTGACGGAGAGGAGGTCGACGTGCCGGTCCAAAAGATGAAGGGGGGAGGTAGTGGCGGATACGACAACAACAAGCCAGTGCAGAGATCTACATCTACGCCGGTGTCGATGGCAATGGTGAAGATCTGCACGTGTGCCGCCTCCGCTGAAAGAAGAGGTGGGTATTTGTCTTACCACTAGATGTGACCGGCTAAGAGGATATGATATTACTTTGACGCCAAACAATGCAGGCAATATTTGTTCTCCCGCCATATCCATTGCAGCCTCAGCTTGGCTCCACGGAAACGGCCAATTCAGATGTTCCGATGGGGCTGGTTCCACACTGATTTGAGTATCATACGCAACCAATCCAGCCCCTCGTGCGCCCAACCAAGAAGGCATTTAGTGTCACCAACCAAACATGCTCATAAAGTTACGGCGACCCATGTTGTTTCGGTTGGACTTTGTAAAGTGTGATGGTATATGTACGATGTTTTCTGTACGATTTCCGTACGACATGCAGTAGCAGTGTAGCACATATGTTTCTCTCATGCATCGATGGCCTTAGTGGTCCCAGCCCAAGAGGAATTAACGGAATAGGATTAACCCACGTTAGAGTCGTATGGAAATCGGACAAAAAACATCGTACGCAAAGCACTTCCGCTCTGTAAATCTGGTGTTCATGGACTAGTTCGTGGTATGAAAAAAAATACTCTGCAACATGGTAGAAGACGTATGAATGACTGAATGTCATATCGGGCCGGGAAACTGGTCATTGCAGGCACAGGGCTCCTGATTTTGGTTAAGTCTTGATCCCAGTTAATCTATACTACTATTAAAAGAGCAAACTTCGCCGGATACATTAAATTTATACCGTACGATCGCTGATCAACGAACCAGATCGTTCCGTCCATGTTGAGCTAAACTCAACACATCTTCCGAATCGTTATTTTATTTTTTTATTTCGCCTGGTACGCGACCGAGGCGTCGCTCTGCGTGGAGGGCAGTTGGGTCGGAAGTGTTGGAGCTCGCCGTGGTCGTCGCCAAGGTCTGCGCCGCCGCAGTTTATTCCTCTCATCTCCTGCGGAACCTCTTCGCCAACGGCGTGCCGGCCGCTGGCATCCAGCGCCATTGCAGGCGGTGGCGCAGGGGAGGTCGTCAGCGCTGCCCCGTCCTGCGGACGCTCTGGCTCCATCTCCACCCCCTCAAAACCTCGATCTATGACCCGTGAGCGGCCTCCTGCGCTTGATCCGGCCGCCTGCTGCGCCCGCTTGGCTGGCCCAGCCATGGCGGTGACGCCGCTGAAGCTGCTCTACCTTGCGGTCGCCGACGGCAGCGGCCGGCGGGCGTACCGGTACACGCGCCCGGCACTGCAGAGCACCCTCCAGCTCATGGTCTGCAAGGCGCGCCACGCCTTCAAGGTCCGCCACCCTCCCCTCCCGTCTCTCGCTACTATACCTGGCCTCTGATCTTGATTCCAGTGATGGAAACGAGCGCCTGCTGCCCGCCACCGATTGGAAACTCTCTCCTGATTTGACGACAGGACAGTGGATGAAACTGTCGGTTGATCCTTCGTGGATAAATAGCATAGGACTAACATAGTACGAGTATGTTTTTTATTGCTCTGACGTTTGTACCTGAATTGCTTGTTCTTGGTTCAGAACTTCAGAAGTTCAGATGTTGATAGTTAGGCATGCCTAGCATAGTGTTTGGCAGAGGAAAGATTGGATCTGATTCAGCGTATTTCGGACTCCTTTTCCAGGCTTTTTTCTTCCTTTTGCAGACATAATTTGTCTCTTGGCAATGCTCTGCTTGCAGGTCGTTATCAGCACGTGTGTTATGATTACCATGGTGCGTGTGAATTTTAGGGAAGTGAATCGACCACCAATAGACCAGCTACTGTCGCCTCCCTACATAAATTCTTCATCAGCCTGTGTGCACATCTGTATCCCACTGCCATTGTGCCTGAGCTGGACGAGGAGATAGAACTGTATCCTTGATCCAGTACATACTATGACTTCTGTGAACAATAGGCTAAAGGGCATCCATCAGATTAAATAAATCAAGGAACATGGCTTGCTTTGTTATTGGACCGAGTATCTTCTAGAAAAGTTATGAACAAAATATATTTCTAATAACCATATTTAGGCATCTAAGCAAATTCACATTTGAAATTTTGTTCAAACTGAAGTCAGTTGAATGTGTCACTCGCAAGACTGAAATCACGACTGTCCAAACTCTGGTTGGCTGTTCTTGAATGTTCAAACCCTGATGCTAGACGGTTCACTACTGATTTTTGAAAGATTTTCTATCATTGCTATCAAAGATCTAAATATTTTGTTGATTTTATATCTGTTGACACCAATATTTTTAATCGGTTTTATAGACGTGCGTTGCACGTACATGTGTACTAGTTAATATTAAAAGCCGAATTAAGGAAAAGAATAAAAAAAGGGTATGGAGCTCAAATGGTAGACCGCTAAGAATGCATTCTTTGAGGCAGGGGGTCGATACCTCCCATCTCCAATGTATGTTTTTTTTCCTTTTCTCGATCGCTATTCTTTTCCTACAGAAAATGAGACCAAACGAAAAAAAACTCCGTTGTGGCTGCATGGGGTGCTTACTGGGTCATTAATCGGGCTGGAAGGTCGGGGCCAATCCACATCTGAGAAATCATTAAATGGGCTGGATCGTAGAGGATAATGCACCTTGGAAAAAAACGTGCAACCGGGAAAAGCACAACTGAACCCAAAAAATGTAAACATGCAGAGAAAAAAGGAAAACATATGCGCAAAAATTTCATACCTGATGTAACAAAGTATGAAAATTATCGCGATATGTCAACCTATTTTTATTTGAGGCGCATAAAAAAACAATCCACGTGCCAACAAAATGATGCATGCGACAAAATGCATACACAGTGCTCTTCGGGGTCTAAGTCAAGCGCAGACATACCGGAAGCCTCATCAACACCATGTTCAACGATGACTCTCCAGAGAATTTGGGAGGTATAGAGAACAACTTACATCTAGGCGGTGCGCATGGAGTGAGACGACATCGAGCGACTCGAAATGGCTTTTTGTTCGGCCCTCCTAATCTTTGCACACGTATAGTTGGTGTGAGTGGTGGGGTTCCGCGGCATGTCTCCCTGTAACAAATGGTTCATTGCTTGTAGTTTTTTCTTCTACATTTTTTACAGGAACGCAGACATCGCATTAAAGCACAAATAGATCACCGGCACACAAGACATGTTACATTAGTAGGGAACTCCGACAACCACAAAGACTGGTTGTTCTGGTCCATTCCTAAACCCATAGCAGCTAAACCATGAGCTGGTTTATTACATACCCTTGGCAATACTCAACACTATAATCGTTGAACTCCATGATCGGGTGGTACTTTATGTCGAGGAAGAGCTGCCCCAACCGTGATTGATCAAGCGAGGGTGAAACAATAGCTTATTTTAGAATATGGGTGCCAGTTGAAATGATCAGCTTCCCGATACCCAATTGGTCTGCAATACAAATGCCATTCTGCAACGCAACAGAGATTGTAATGCGTCCGACACTGGATGACACCTACCAGCTGAAGCGAACACAATATTTCCACCATAGTCATGTGCAATCACAATATTTTCCGCTCATACGGGAGTTGCAATTATTCTGTCAAGAACATGAAGAGGAGCAGGGCGGTTCATAAGCTCATTCCGGATATCTCCTACCTTTCTCGTGCTGCATTTGGTATTGTTGTGATTATCGTACACCCTCTTGACATTTTTTACCTGCGTGGATAATTTCGAACAGCCGACTACAAACCAACCACAACACAACGCTTTTGAACAACCGCAAGCGGAGCTTAAAAAAAAAAGAGACTTGAAATACCGCAAGCCGAGCAGCGGTGGTGTTGGATAGATCTGTTTTTGATGTTTGTGCAGTACCATGAAAAACCCATTCACATGAAAAAATTGCTCATTGGTAAAACCATTCACCTGTAAGCGAACACCATAATGCCCAAACCCCCTACGTTGAGAGCTGGCGGGAGGCGACACCATTGAACCATCGCGTCCCTCCATAGGTCGGTCCCCCTTGTACAAATAGCATGAAAATCATGAATAAAGAACTGAGTTCGATTCATTTGTGGTCTCTCTCTCGCTTGTCTCTCGATTTACTCCGTAAGAGACGATGGACTAAATTGGTGTCATCTCTTAATACTACTTGATGACGTGGAGGGCATTAGATAAGGTAAAGCCGTTTTGCATTACGGAGGGCCTGAGCTAGCTAGATGTATGTATACACACACAAAGAAATGAGCTGGTTTATTACATACCCTTGGCGATACTCAACACTATAATCGTTAAACTCCATGATCGGGTGGCACTTTATGTAGGAAGAGCTGCCCCATCCGTGATTGATCAAGTGAGGGTGAAACAATAGCTTGTTTTAGAATATCTGGCTGTCAGTTGAAATGATCATCACCTTCCCGATACCCAATTGGTCTGCAATACAAATGCCATTCTGCAACGCAACATCTCCAGATTGTAATGTGTCCGACACTGGTTGACACCTGTCAGCAGAAGCGAACACAATATTTCCAACATAGTCATGTGCAACCACAATATGTTCCGCTCATATGGGAGTTGAAATTATTTTGTCAAGAACATGAAGAGGAGCATGGCAGTTCATAAGCTCATTCCTGATATCTCCTACCTTTCTTACGCTTCATTTTGTATTGTTGTGGATTATCAAATACCCTCTTGACATGTTTTTGTCCGCGTTGATAATTTCGAGCAGCGGACTACAAACCAACCACAACACAAACGCGTTTCAACAACCGCAAGCCGAGCTTTAAAGAAAAAAGATAGTTGAAAAATAGATGGTTCCTCAAAGCACGAAACCATCCCCGAATCGGTGTTTGATAGATCTATTTTTGATGTTTGTGCGGTACCATAAAAAAACCATTCACATGAAAAAATTGCTCATTGGTAAAACCATTCACCAGTCAGCGAACACCATAATGCCCAAACCCCCAACGTTGAGAGCTGGCGGGAGGCGACACCATTGAACCATCGCGTCCCTCCATAGGTCGGTCCCCCCTCATACAAATAGCATGAAAATCATCAATAAAGAATTGAGTTCGATTCATTTGTGGTCTCTCTCGCTTGTCTCTCGATATACTCCGTAAGAGACGATGGACTAAATTGGTGTTGTCTCTTAATACTACTTGATGACGTGGAGGGCATTAGATACGGTAAAGCCATTTTTCATTACGGAGGGCCTGAGCTAGCTAGATGAATGTATACACACACAAAGAAATGACATCCTCGTGCGTACAGCGAGAATAGTAAATACATAATTGTGCAAAATTTGTGCGGTGTATTTTAGTAGTAGGATATTTGTAACTTACAAAAGAAAAGTTAATATTTCTAAATAAGTTAAGATGGTGCAAGACCTCATAGATGCATGTGTAGAGTATACATCGGATTAGGAACACACATATGTGAACTCTAACTCTTTGCTCATTACGTCAACTCTAACTTACTAGTACATCGATCGTTCGAACGAACGGACGGTCACCAAAACGTGGAACAGAAATGCATGGTGCAACTTTCCCACGATCTGGTCTCCCGATGACATGTCGAGATTGGCTAGTGACAGGCGTCGAATTGGTGGGGCCACGGTCAACGTCTTACCTATAACTATAACTATGTGTACTGATTGTATGTGTATATAAAAAGGCAGGGAGTCATGGTATCATGCATACAATACAAGTGCACCACAGGTTAGTTTCATTTGAACTCTCCAAATATGTTGCTCATGGACTAGTTCATGACGTTAAGAACGTACTCAACAAATCAGTACAAAACGTATGGTTGAGACTTGATTTTGGTTAATTCTTGATCCCAAAGGTTTTTAACATTAATTGGCCGAATTAAGGCAAAGAATATCAAAGGGGATGTAGCTCAAATGGTAGAGCACTTATCATTGCATTGTAAGAGGAAGGGGGATCGATACCTCCCATTTCCATTATCGTTTTCATTTTCGATCGCTTATTTTCCCTACAGAAATCGAAAGGAAAACTCCGGTGTGGCTGCATGGGCTTCATTTTGGGTCTTCAATCGGGTCGGAAGATTGGGGCCTATCCACATTGGAAAAATCTTTAAATGGGCTGTTTTTCTAGAGGATGTAAAACCATTCACCTGTCAGCGAACCCCAAAAGGCCCAAGTTCCCCGCGTCGAGAGAGAGCTGGCGGGAAGCGACGGTGCATTTCCCGCGCTTTGTCCCAAATCTCCCGCCATTTTTTCCATCCTTCCCAACTCCCTCATATTCCCGGCCTCTCACTCCTCACTTCAGCTTTCCATCTCCAATCCGCCGCCGCCACACACCAAATCCGCCGGCGCCCACACCAACTCCGACCAATCCCACCTGCACGACAGCAGATCAGAGCAAGAAGAGAGGTACCAGCCAGCCAGCCAAGATGTTCGCGAGCCAGGTCGACGCCTTCTCCCCATCGCAGTTCACCTCCCCGTCCCAGAACGCCGACTCCACCACCCCCTCCAAGGTACCTCTCCCCTTCCCTCCCCTCCACCTCAGATCCCGCGCCGCCGGGTTTTTTCGTGACTGACGGGTTGTATTTCCGTGCCGCAGTTCCGGGGCGCGGCGGGCACGACGCCGCTGACCGTGAAGCAGATCGCGGACGCACAGCTGGCCGGCGCCGGCGAGAAGGGCGCGCCATTCGCCGTCGACGGCGTCGAGACCGCCAACGTACGCACCCTCCTACCCTCCTCGCCTCCGCGCTCGCCGAGATTGAATGAATCGGGTTCTGACGTGGGTTGTGTTTGCAGATCAGGGTCGTGGGCACGGTGAGCGGCAAGGCGGAGCGGGCCACGGACGTCTCCTTCACGCTCGACGACGGCACCGGACGCATCGACTTCATCCGATGGTGAGTCAGCGCCTTCTGGGAGCAAATCTCTGGCCTTTATGTTCTGAATGAATGTGTTACAGTGTGTGCGGGTTCAGACCGGCTTATCATTGCTAGATGTTGGATGCTAGATTTGCCAAATCCTTCACTACTAGAAGTATAATTTCTGGTTGTCATCACACTACATGCAAGTCAGTAATGAGAAAATCTGCAACTGCTTTACAAGCTTACTATCTGACCTGTTAACCATTTGAGAGACACTAGGGTGATGTATTACTGTAAAAAAGACCTGCTTTACCTGGACCGTGCCTGGATCAGCAAGGAATTTTGCAGTTTGTTATAGTGGCTAAGCATCAATATACATTATGGGAATCTTGCTGGTTTGAGAGACACTAGGGTGATGTATTACTGTAAAAAAGACCTGCACTGCACAGCTTTTGTGAATGTGTTACATGGAGCGTAGGTTCAGACAGGCTGCCATTCCTAGATGTTTGATGTTAGATCTTCACCACTAGAGTAGAAGTTTATTTTTTGGTTGTCATCACAGTACATGAAAATAGGTACAGAGAAAAATTATGGTTTCTAATAATAGAAATCGGAGAGGAGACTCTTTTTTTTTGAAAGGTACAGAGAAATCTGCGACTACTTTACACTCTTGCTGTCTGATCAGTTAACCATTCGAGAGACAGTAGGGTGATACCTACGTAACTGTAAAAATTCTTAAGTGCTATCATTAGGCACATTACATTACTTTCCTATATATATCTTCAATACTGTTCTCCTTCATGCTTTACGATGGCACCGTTTGACTTGATTTCATCGGATGGTGAGAGCGTTCTTGGGTGGAAAACTCTAACCTTTATGTTCTAGATGTAGTATACATGGTACAGTTTTAGGCATTTTTGGTTCAGGTGTCATTGCTGGATGTTGGACATGAGATTTGTCAGATCCTTAAGTTGAGTCTTCGCTAGAAATAATGTTTGGCTATTATGACAGTGCAAAGTAATGTGAAAATGAAAAATCCTGCAATTATTCTAGCGTCTTTCACTAATTAATCATTTGAGAGACAGTAGTGTGATATCATACTGTGAGACACTTCTTTTTGTAGTCTGTATGCAACGGCTAAGGATCATAATTATTAGCACAATTCCTGTGGTATTGGGAGTATAAAAGTACTTTAAATGCTGCCATTAGGCCCATTACAGTACCATCCTATTAGTATGCCAAGGGCATTCTAGCAAATCATATTTGGTAGTTTGTGCTATAAACAAAAGGTTACAACTTATCCTTTTCGATATTGATAGATTAGTAGTTTACCACTTTGTTTTGGGGGCACAGTCTATGTTTTCGGTAATTATGAGTTCAGGATCTGCAATACCATCCTACTATTGAGACGACAGCTTTGTAATTTTTCATATACTTCATAGTATCTGCTGTCAGCAATATGTATCAGTTTTACATCTTTGTCAATTTTGATGTGTTTACAGGGTGAATGATGCTGCAGATTCTGCCGAGACTGCAGCTATTCAGTATGTATAAGTTGCAACCTTCATTTATGCCATTCATGCCCTACACTATCTTCATTTGTTGAGGGAAAAAACCACCTTTCCCTCTGAAAAATGATCACCCTTTTCTTGTGTTTGTTAATTCAGGAATGGCATGTATGTTTCCGTCATCGGTACCCTCAAGGGAGTTCAGGACAAGAAGCGTGCCACTGCTTTCTGTGTCAGGTATTATCCTTTTGCAGAGTATTATGTTCTGCTGATGTAACGAAACATGCAAATTTTATACACTGCTTTCCATTTTTCAGACCTGTAACTGATTACAATGAGGTCACGCTGCACTTCATCCAGTGCGTACGGATGCATATCGAGAACACAAAATCAAAGGTATGCTCGTGACCTGCAAAACTAGTGTCGCATGCCAATACTCCCATGGCAATAGGCATTTGGTCATTAGTCACACTGCTTGGCTGAAAGAATCGTTATAATCATGGTTAATTGTAGATTGGCAGTCCTGCACACACCAGTTCTGCTCTAGGAACCCCGTTCTCCAATAGCCTCAGCGAAGCAAGCACTCCGACATCTTTGAAATCCAACCCGGTAAGCTGCAGTTGCTATGTTTGCATGAATCAAACAACCAAACTCTTCTGCTGTCATCATTTATTGAGATTTCATTCTTGCAGATACCAGTGGCCAGCGGTATGAATGTATCGGGGACTGATCTGTACGCGCAGGTGCTGAGTATTTTCAATGAACCAGCAAGCCTGTAAGTCGCATCAACATTCCTTCCCTAGCCTTGTAGGAAAAATACCGAATAGTTACTGTCTCTAGTCAGTTCTTGACTGAAGTTCATATGCTTAGCCATAATATCTTTGTATTTTGTGCTTAGCTAGATGTTGTCAAAATCTGATGGTCTGTTACTTGCCCTGAGTTTCTTTGTTAGACAGAAACAAGTGGAGAGTTCATTTCTTGTAATAGATTACTAGCATTTTATTTAAATCTTTTATTTCTCACCACTTGGTTAATTGGCAGTCAGAGTGATCACGGCGTGCATAAGGATGAAATCGCTAAGCGTCTCAGACTATCGGCAGCCAAGATCAAGTAAGCCTCTCTCTCTCTCTCTCTCTCTCTCTACACACACACATTGTTGCGGTCTAATTTTCATCTCTGCTATGTAGGGAAGCTATTGATTACCATGTCGATAGTGGGCACATTTACTCGACGATCGATGACTTCCACTACAAGTCAGCTGAAGTTTGAGAAACATGATGTGCCGTTAGCCTAACTGTAATGAAGATGCTTTGGGCATGTAACTTCAAATTCCTGTTGAACTTTTTCTGAGCTTCATATGGTATGCTTCATCTAGTGAAACAATGATCAGCATTTCTCTTGTGATGTTCTCGGTGTTATGGTTGTTTTTGCTGCTGAATGAGTTTTACCAGTGAAGTAGCATGGTTGCATCCTTGTGGCAATTGTGTTTTGAATTGGCAAGTCAGAGCAAACCAAAGCCATTTCTGTTCTACAACAACCAGCAAAATACAAATTGTCACACGGTTACTTTGCAAACACAAAAATAGAAAGCCCTTTAAGCTTCAGCATACAAATTTCTGTCACTACACTACACTCCTTGTTTTATTGCAAAAGAAATGAAACGCAACCTATTCTGGCAAGCATATATCAGTCTTGGCCACAACAGCAGGATGAAAGGCCAAGATTGAGCCAAAGAACATTTTGAAGGCACAGATCTCTAAAACATGGACGGGACTGAATAGCTCGACTCCCGTGTCGTCCTGACCTAGGGCGACCCGGGAGACTACCGCCTCCAGCCCCCAGCTCTCCCCTCCCTGCCGCCAGCCTCCGCCGCGGTGGTGGTGGGCCCGTAGCCAAAGGTCGCGGGAGGCCCCGCGGGGCAGCGCTGCATCCTGCTCTCCTCCCTCGAGATCCAAAATCGTGCTGGCTTGCGGCCGCCTTCCCGTCTCCGGTGGGCCCCCGTCCTCTCCTCCACGGCTGCTGGCTGGCGTCCGTCGTCGACCCGTGTCCTCGCCTCCTGGAGCCCATGCCGGAGTTGAGCTCCCCGCTCCAGGTCCGGCGGCGTGGGGCTGAAGCCTCTGCATGTGCTGCCCTGGGCCGTGTCTGCGGACCTTGGTCCAGACCCGGCCCTCTCCGATGTGCAGGGGTGAGGACCCACCGACAGCCCTCCACCCCCACTGCGCCGGCGGCCCTGCAGCTCCTCTCCTCTGACGGGCTGCAGCTCCTCGTCTGGGCAATTGTGGTGGAGCTTGCTGCCCCTCACAGGCGCACGGCGGGCGGATGCCATGTCGAGGTGCGTATCCTGGAGAAATCCTAATCTGGTTTGTACCATGGCGACCACGGCGGCGCAGGTTTGCGTCGCTAACCCTTGTTGGGGGTGTGGTTTGGGAGGTGCACCTTTTGTCAGCTTCTTGATGTGGTTCTGAGCGAAAGCTCCGCGACGACAGTGCCTGAGGGTGTCGTTTCCTTGTTGAAGGCGTCGTAATTGAACCTCGTGTTGCTTGTCCGGTGGCGGCAATCGGGCTATCTTGGCGCCCTTCGACTTCAGCTTTTGTTGCGTGTGCAAGCTTGACAAAATCCGATGGGGATGGTAGCGGTATTGTCGCGAGCTTCGTGTTGCTGGTGCGGTCTCGGTTGATCAGCCCCCTTCAGCGGCGAGGTCGCCTCCCCACCTTGCAGAGTGCTTGGGGCTGCCCCTTTGGCTGAGCTCGGGGTCAAGGTTCGTGACACTGGTGGAATCTCGGTCTTGCAATGCCCTTCAATGGCGTTGGCAGAAACTCCTCGCAGTCCTGGCATTATCAGCCGCGCGAGCTTCGTGTCTACATCGCACTCTCGGTGGAGTAAGGCCCTTCGGCTATGCCACCTTCACTCGTTGGTCCCCGTATGCTCCTGGTTCGCCGGCTAGTGGATAGTCGCCATGCAAGCAGGTGGTAGTGCTGCAATCTGCAATATCTCGGGATTGTGATGCCCTTCAACGGCGTCGGGCGCACTCCTCAATGCAATGTCCTGCCTGTCTTTCTTGTGATGGTCGTCATGGGAGCACGCCTGATAGTGCTTCTCAAGTGCGCCTGTAACCCACGCCGCCCCCCCCCCCCCCCCCCCGTGTGTGTGTTTTTTTTTATCTCTCCCCTTTGTAATCCCCGTATTCAGGTGGGGATCAACTCCCCCCGGTGAAAATTCAAAAAAAAAGTTTGCACAAAGCTGAAAGCTCCTATTCAGAGGGTGAATGGTTCTGCTGAGCCTACTGCTATTCAGTACGCAGCTGTAACCTTCATAATTTATGCTTGTCATGCCTATGCTAGCTTCATTTGTTGAGAAAAAATTACCACGTGATCCCCCTCTAAGGCCTTGTTTACTCCAAGTATTTTCTAGGGGGTGGGAAGAGTGAGGATGAGAGGGGATTTGATGAACACTCAATCCCCACAAATCCCCACAAACACTCTTCCCCTACAATACACTAGCATGGATTAAGGTTTTTGTTTTAGGCAAAAATGAGATGGTTGGTGGGGGATATCCAGAGATTATCCCCTAAAATACACTAGAAGTAAACATACTGGTAGGGATATCCGCCCATCTCCTAAAATACAAGAGGTAAACAAGACCTAATTGATTATCACTCTTTTCTTGTGTTTGTTAATTCAGGAATGGTATATATGTTTCACCCACAGAATATTACGTTCTGCTGATGTAACATGCAAATTTTATATACTTCATGCAAACATGTCTGATTTTCGTTTGTGTATTTTCTCCTTTGGAAGAACAGCTCTGCTCTGTCGTTCTGTCATCTCCTGTAAGTGATGCTTTCTTAAGTCAATGAAATCAGCGCTGTTGTTTTTCGTAAAAAAATACTTCTTTCAATTTCAGACCTGTAACTGATTACAATGAGGTCAAGGTGCGTTTCATTCAGTGCGTGCCAATGCATTTCGAGAACACAAAATCGAAAGTATGCTCGTGATCTGCAGTCCTAATAATGTCACACGACAATACTCCCATCAGAGTCTGCATTTGGTCGTTAATCACAATGCTTGTCTAAAAGAACTGTTATGATCATGGTTAATTGTAGATTGGCAGTCCTGCACACACCAATTCTGCCCTAGGAACCCCATTCTCCAATAGCATGAGCCGATGAGCGAAGCAAGCACTCCAACATCTTTAAATCCAACCCGGTAAGCTACAGTTGCAATGCTTGACTGAATCAAACGACTGAACTCTTCCGATGTCATCATTTATTGAGATTTCGTTCTTGCAGGTACCGGTGGCCAGTGGAACAAATGGATCAGGGACTGATCTGTATGCGTAGGTGCTGAACGTTTTCAATACCAGCAAGCATGTAAGCTGCACATAAACGTTCCTTCCCTTGCCTTATAGGGGGAAAATCGAATACTTACTGTCTTTAGTACTTTTCTTGGCTGAAGTTCATCTGACTAGCCATATTAGCTTTGTATAGTTTCTGCTTAGCATACATGTCAATAAAATCTGTTTGTATGTTACTTGCCCTGAGTTTGCATATTAAACAGAAGAGCCGTTTGTTGGTTATGACACTTAGCAAGTAGAAAGTTCATTTCTTGTACTACCTCCGATCCATATTAATGGCCTCAACTTTATTTAGATATGGATGTATCTAGTTAAGTGTTTAGACTAGATGCATCCGTATCTAGACAATGTTGAGACCATTAATATGGATCGGAGGGAGTAATAGATTGCTATCATTTTATTTAAATCTCTTCTGTTCTCACCAATCGATTAATTGACAGCCAGAGTGATCTCGCCAAGCGACTCAGACTGCCGGCAGGCAAGATCAGGTAAGCCTCTCTCTCTCTCTCACACACAGACACTACGTATTGTTGGGAGCTAATTTTCATCTCTGCTCTTTGCACGGAAGCTTTTGATTTCCATGTCAACGGACTGGCATGTCTACTCGACGATCAATGACTTTCACTACAAGTCAGCATTCATCGACTGTGCTAGCATCCATCCTTGTCTGCTTAGTTAGCCCTGAAGGAAGTATCTTAGCGCTGAAGTTTGAGAAACATGATGCGACGTTAGCTTAACTGTGAGGAAAATGCTCAGGGGCATGTCACTTTAAGTTCTTCTTGAACAAGGATGTATGAGCTTGACGTAATGTGCTTCATCTGGTGAAGCTAATGATCGGCAGCTCACCATAAAATCAAGTTTATGGAAGTACTTCCTTCTTGTATTGTGTGATGGATTGTTAAGTCAGAGCAAGCAAAAGCATTTTTTGTTCAACAACCAGCAAATTACAAATTGACACACTGTAACTTTGTGATCACAAAAATAGTAAAGCACTCAACCTTTAAATCTTCAGCATCTAATTTTCCAAGCACCATTACTACTTTTTTTTTGGAAGAACTACAGTACTTTCGTACTCTACCACTACACTCTGCTAGTTTGACTGAAAATGTACAAGAAATGCAATGTGAAGCAGAGTATTCTTGTTGTTTTATTGTGCTCCGAATCCTACTCCTATTGTACCAATATATGGAGTCCTATAGGAAAGGCATGTGTACAGCTCTGTTTCGTGTCCGCCAAGAAAAAGAGTTGTTTGCCCCCATATATAGTTCCAGGTAGTCATAGATTAGATTGAGAGAGAGATCCACCAGATCTATAGCACGTAGAGGGTTTGTCCTCTTGTGTATTGTAATACTCTTCCTGACGAGGGGTTAACTCATCAAATCCCATGGTTAAGGACCTAGGGTTGAGATTATGGGGGAGAGAACGTGGTAGAGCTGGTAGTTTCGTCGGCTGACAAGCAAAAGAAAGTATTTATCCAGGTTCAGGCCTCCGGAGAGTAACACTCTACTTCCTGCTTGTCTGGTATTGATCTGAGAGTATATTCGAGCTACAATGGAGTCCCGGCGAGATGTCGATCTCGCTAGGGTTTTGGTGGTTCAAGTGTTGCGTATCCTGGATCGGCGGCCATCCCAGCCTTTATATAATAGGTTGGGTCTCGGGAGTTCGCAACCGACTCAGATTACATGTAAGGAAAGTCTAAACCGACTATGCCTATGCCTAATCTGGGAGGATACTCCATCTTCTTGGGTCTTCCGTCATGGTCTTCATGTAGGCTCTTGATATTTGGGGCTTAGTCGATACGTGCACCAGGTACGCTCATGGTAGGGTACCCGAGAGGTATATCCACGTCAGTAGCCCCCGAGTACTTGTCTGAATCGAAGAATCGGGCATGGACTCATTCATTAGTGCACGTCACATTCTTTTGTACTTGTGTTTATAATTGGAATTCCTGTATGAATAGCACATGTTGGCTATGTCGAGTATTTCATCAACTTTGGTTTTTGCTTATGATAATCAAGGGATAATAGCTTAGTAGGACCGGTACACTCGACGGGTCGGGACCGGTTAACTACACATTCGGGCAAAACCTTACTAGCTTTCAATCCGAGTCGAGTCCCCGGACTCGAACCTGGAACAGACTGGTCAGACTCGACTCAGGCCGCGGAGGTCTTACTGAATTGTTCTGCAGTATAACTTTGAGATTACCCAACACGTCCGTCGGGATTTTTCATCATGTCTGCTGACACGGAAGATTTTAAGGATTAACGTTGCTGGAACGGTCCTTAGCCCAGCTCGAAAGTTCGGCGGGTCTTACCTTTGCACTATGCATGCAGCATCCGAGATATTTGCGGCGGACGCAACTTAGGAATTTTTCGAGTATGATTTTGTGTTAAATTTTGCTTATCTGATGAGTCGAGTCTTTTGTCGACTGATTCTTTGTCATTATTCTATCGGGTACGTGACAGCGCTCCCGATGGAAGTAGCCCCCGAGATTGTGCTTTATTGCTTGCAATGGAGGATAATCTCAAATCTGTTTATCTCGTACATTGTCAGTCGAAGAATTTTTTGATACGCTCCCGATGAGAGTAATATGTTTCAGTCGAAGAAGCTATCGACTGCCTTCATGTCTTGTGCTACTCAGTCGAAGGACTGGCCTTTGACGTAAATGTTGAACAACTCGACCGTCCTATCAGATATGAGACTTGACTTATCGTCAGCAATGACGCATGCCTCGACTGCGATTTCTGTAAAGCGATGGCGTGCTTGGTATGACTGATGGGACACGACACGCTTGTGGGCCCGTTATGTAGTGCTGACCGAGGACGGTGCCGTTTGGACTGGATTTGACCGCTCTGGCCCGATTTTCACGGAGACGTGATGATGGCTCCTAGATTCCCATGCGTAGTGGACAGAGTGGCCGTCGACGGCTGCTCTCCGTGTTTGCCACGTGTACGGCAGGATTCCTCACGGAGCGCACGATCGTGGATTAATGGTTGTGATTGGCTTTGATTTGTGGTAAATATGCAGAGGGCCGAGTTGGGTAAGTTTCACTTGCCATCTCCTCCACCGCTTTCCTTCCTCCTCCTCTCGCATCGCCATAGACTGACATCCAAGCTTTCGCCAAGCCACCATTACGATGACGAAGCCTGCCACTCGGAAGGGCAGGAGCGCTGCGAACGCGTCGGCGGACAGCGCCGCTGCCGGGGCCGCCGCCAGCGGTTTGAGGAGGGAGAAGGGCTCCTGGACCAAATCAACGGTGAGCAAGCGGATGCTCACCGGCCTGAGAAACGACGGGCTGATCCCTGCGGACCCAACACAGGTTCGCATCCCTGGCGCCGAGGTAATCCCGCGCCCAGGCCCCAATGAGAGGGTCTGTTTTGTGGATTTTGTGAACAGGAGATTCTCCTTCCCTGTTCATGACTTTCTTCGTGCGCTGATGCACGTCTATGGGGTGCAACTGCAAGATTTTACCCCCAATGGACTGTTGCACGTTGCTTGCTTCTTCGTGCTTTGCGAATGCTTCTTGGGCGTTGCGCCCCACTTTGGGTTGTTTCGCCGGATTTTCAATGTCAAGCGCCAGCACAGCGTCAAGGGCCCTGGCGGTTTTGGAGTGCAAACTCGACCTGACGTCGAGTACTTCAAGATTAAGTTTGTTGAGTCTGTGCAAGGATGGCGCCAAAAGTGGTTCTACATCAAGGATGTGACCACAGGCAACCAATCGTTCGGGTTGCCTCCCTTTAATGCAGACGCCACGGTGGCGAAGAGGCCGTCCTGGATTGCGCCTCCGACTGGAGCCGAAGCTGAAGAAGCTGACATGCTTTTGAAGAAGGTTTTGAAGCTGCAGACCAATGCTGGCAAGGAAGTGACTGGCATTCATTTGCTGGCCACCTTTATCGAAAAGCGAGTGCAACCTCTCCGAGCCCGGGTGCACGCCATGTGGGCATACACCGGGGCGTCTGATCCAACTCGCTCACTCGCAGAGGAACTATCCGCGAGTGAGGTGAAGAAGTTGGTGAGGGCCCTTACCATACTGACTGACGACGAACCATGCGAGACGAAGTCACCAGTCGCACCTTATGAAGCCAGCAACCCTCTACCGGAGGTAACACTCGTCACCATTTTGTTAGTTGCTATCCTACGTATGTGTATGTTTATTTCTGTTGCTATGTCCATGTGCAGGGACACAGAATATGCGAGTCAATGCCTCCATTGCCAGAGAGTGGCCCAGTGCCGAATAATGAGCCACTCGAGGCTGGCTCGGATGATGAGGTGACCTCACTCGCCACCGCCCATACTCCAGAAGCTGATGAAGGCGACGCTGAGACGCAGACCAATGATGGTCAGCAAAAGCGGTCGCGCGAGGAGGAGGACACGGCGGACTCTGAGGAAAAGGAGGGGAATGCGACGGAGTCGACCATGGCCCCGCTTGAAGTTCCTCCAATCTGCTCGCTTCCTCCGCGCCCGACGAAAAGGTCGCGTCCGAGCGTAGGCGTGCTCGCACCTGGTCGGATGGTCGACCTCACCGAAGAGTAAGTTCTCTGTGCACTACCAATTTTGACTGATGAAATTTGCCGAGTCGGATACTTAGCATGTGTGACACAGTGTATCATCCGAGGAGGACCTGCCGCCACCACCTACGGTAGAGAAGAGCAGCGCGGCGTCGACGGCGCGTAGCCAGCCGCAAGAAACCCCAGCAGCCACTGCGACTGCGGCTGCTGCGGACAAATCTGTACCGCCAGAGCCTGAGGTTGCAGCTGACAAAGATGGGGCAACGGTGACAGATGCTCCTGCGTCGACTTCCGCCTTCACAGATCATGTAAGTTTGTGCCTTTTGTCGCAGTTGAGTATCTATCGGGTGTTAAAGTTGTGCATGGACCTGATGAGTCTGTTCTGAACTTGCTTCTGCTATGTTGTAGTCATTTGTGCAAGAGCTACTGAAGGCTGGTGCCCAGTACGTGCACATGGAGACGGAGGTCACCACCCTACAGCAGCAACTCGAAACTTCCAAGAGTGAGTGTCTTCTTGTGGGATTACAACTTGTTCGAGTTGAATCCTTTTGCGGTTTATTGACTATGTTTTTGCTATGTGCGTGCAGAGTCAGCAGCTGACGCGGCGGAGAAGATGAGCGACGCCTATCGCCGAGTGGCCGATCTGGAAAAGCGGCTGAAAAATGCCAAAGATAGGGAAGGCCTGGCGATTGGTCGACTCACTGCCTGCAGCACCTCCTTGACTGGTACGCAGCCTCGCTTTTGCATTGGCTAATACTTTTTCGTAGAAGGTTGTTGAACCTTTCGTTGTATGCTTTCCTAGATGTGATGGATGGCTCTACCGCGCCTGGCAAGCAGAATGTGGGCGCCTCGCTTGATGAGAGCGTGAGCATCACGGAAGCCGCCAGCGGGAGAGCAGGAGAGATGCTGTCGAAGGCAGCGAGTGCCCTAGGCGCCCTTCACAGCAGCTTCTTTCCAGATGACGAGTTGCCGTCGACGTTTGCAGAGTTGGTGGAGCTGTTCAAGCCAGAAGGGACTACCGTCGCCGATTTCAGTCACGAGCAAATGGTAAGTGGTGCCCAGACTACTTTTCTCATGTTGCTCGCGCACAGAATCGATGCAGATTTTGACACGGTGACGACGAAGTTCCCAAGAGGTCCTGGCGGCAAAACCGTCGGGTTAGGTACTTAGATGGAGGCCGCCAAAAAGTATGCTCAACAGCTTGTAAGAACTGTTGAAGACAGGGCCGCCAAGGTCCAGGCCAGGAAAACCTCCTCCAAGAAGTCGATGGCCACCGAGTGATTCTTTGGTCGACTAGTTGTGTCGAATTAGGGCTAGGTCGGAGTCCATGTCATAGTTTTGTGACAGCCGAACCTTATATGTTATGATCTGTAATGATACCTTATGATCACGCGAGTATGCGTGTTCTTTTGCTACACTTTGTATGGATGTCATGTTTTATGCCTTTTGCGTTTTCACCTGAAAGGCTATGCGTTGTAACTTGCCTGAATTATATGCTCTGTTTCTCATTTCTGACATGACATTTGTGTGATGCTTTGAACAACCATGAGAACCCGCTACTTCAGTTGGTTCCTCGCAGAATCAGACTGCCACCCGATCACAGGCTCAGGTGGCAAATGATGCCAAAGTAATGGAGTATATGAAAACTCGATGCGTGAGACTGGAGCAAGAGCTAAAGAGTGCTTAGCGCGAGCTGAATACGCTGAGAATGAGACCAGCTCCAGCCACACAACGAGAGGATTATGTGCTTGGCGAGATAGACCTTGTAAACAGGCAACTCGAGTGTGAGTACCATCTTTGCTCTGATTATGGATTATTTGGCTGCTCTTTTGTCGTTTGACTCGATTTGTTCTTTTTGCAAGTTTCGTCTCTGATTTCCAAGCAGAACAAACTCGCGTTGAAGAGCGTTTGAATAATGCTACTGACAACCCGACAACTGGGCGGCAACACTTTTGGCTTGATAGGTTCCGAGCGCGCACACTCGCTACTTTGAAGGATCGAGCTTGGCGAAGCGCTCAGCTACTCGAGTTATGCAGGGCGGCTTTGATTCGTATCAACCAGACCCTTTTTCCAACAAGAGCACAACCACAAGGAATCCATGCCTTGCTCGAGCTGTTCCGTCATGCAGGCCCCATCCGGAAGCTGCTTACCCAGAAGCTTGTGGTTGGAGCCAACGCGGCGATGGCGTATGTGCGGAGTCGACGTCCCAACTTGGTGTTACCGCCACCCGCCATTGGAGCGACTCTGTTTCAGGAGGACCTTGATGGCACCGTTCTATCTGCGAGGATGCTGATCGAGCGGACCCACGACCAATTCTTTGGTCCTGTGTTACCCATCAAGGATGAGCCTGAGGACTAGAGGTTCTTTGTGTATAAACTTGTAGAGGGGGCAGCCCCGAGTGTAAATTTGCCACCTGTATATAATATGAATTGTTTACGTTATATTTCCGCAGCCCCCGAGTCTATCGAGTGGGGTTTATGAGAATGTTTCGAGTGTGAACTAATAATCGCGCAGCCCCCGAGTGTTAGAGTGGGGCTGTGAATCTTTTGTGATGTCTAAAATTCGACTTTTGCTTTGAAACTCAGCCCCCTAGCGTGCGAGTGTGGCTGTGGAGTTTTTGTGTATGCTGAAGTTTATCCAACTTTGCTTTGAGACTTAGCCCCCGAGCGTTCGAGTGCGGCTAAGGTACTTGTTAGTGAGTTATGCGAGCAGAAAAGGATAGGAGGAACATTGATTATATTCCACTTTTGAATGTTAAGCTGCAGGCCGCCTCATTAAAAACCTTCCAGCCCCTGTAGGTACCCTGGTAAGGAAAAGAGCGCGTCTGAAACCTGCAGCCATCTGACATATCGCCTATTACATTGTATGACTGAGCAGCCTAAGCATAGAAACGGCGCAGGTGCGCAACGTTCCAAGGATTATTCGAAACTTCGCCTGTCTTCGCGTTGTTCAGTCTGTACGTGCCACCGTCGATGACCTCGGTGACAATGAAGGGTCCCTCCCATGGGGAGGCGAGCTTGTGCACTTTCTTCTGCTTCAACCGAAGCACCAGGTCGCCAACCATGAAGGACCTGGTGCGCAGTCGACGGCTATGGTAGTTGCGGAGATCCTGCTGATAGACAGCTTTGCGAGCCAGGGCCGTGTCGCGTGCTTCTTCGAGCAAGTCGACTGCATCTTCGAGTGATTCCGCTGCACACGAGTCCATTGCCTTTTTCAACTTGGCCATTGGACTGCGGGTGCGCCACAAATGCATAATTGAGCGTAGTGCTTTGCTCTTTGCAGAAGGAAAAAAATTCTTCAGCCGTGAAGTTTGTGCCATTATCAGTTATGATGGTGCTTGGGACCCCAAAGCGGTAGATGATGGTCTTTATGAAGTTAAATGCCGTAGTAGCAGTCGAATTTGTGATGGGGAATGCTTCGATCCACTTTGTAAACTTGTCGACTGCCACCAGGAGATGAGTATGCCCTCCATGCGAAGATTTTTTGAGTGGCCCAACCATATCGAGCCCCCACTGGGCGAAAGGCCAGGCCAATGGTATTGTCTTCAATGCTGATGCAGGTGCGTGCGGCTTTGTGGCGAATTTTTGACAGCCGATGCACCTTTTGACTATGTCCTTCGCGTCCTTAAGTGCTGTGTGCCAGTAAAAACCTGCTCGAAAGGCTTTGGCTATGAGTGATCGGCTGCTGGCGTGATGTCCGCAGGTACCTGCATGAATATCTCGAAGGATGGCTTGGCCATCTTCGAATGCGATGCATCGTTGGAACATACCTGATATGCTTCGTGTGTACAACTCGCCATTGATGACGGTGTATGCTTTAGATCATCGAGTGACACGTCGTGAGTCGGTTATGTCGTCAGGTAGCTCGTTGCGGAGTATGTACGCCAGGAAAGGTTGAGTCCAAGTTGGCTCAATGAGGAGTACCTCGACTGGCGGGTCCTCTGTGCTGGGTGTTTTGCTCTTGGCTGGTGCGGTCGATGTAGGAGGTGCTCGTTTTTCCTTGATTGATCTGTGCTCAATGCGCTCGAGGAAGACACCAGGTGGAACTTGCGCCCTGGTCGAGCCTAGGTTGGCTAGCATGTCTGCTTCCTCGTTGCTTTCTCTCCCTATGTGCCGCAACTCAGCCTTCGAAGCTTCCCTCCATTATGTTGTACAGGTCGCGGTAGGCGATCATGTTGTCTGCAATGGCGTCGCAGGCCTTCATTGTCTGTTGCACCACCAGATTCGAGTCACCGTAGATCATTAATCGAGTGCACCCGAGAGCTTTGGCCATCCGCATGCCATGGATCAAGGCTTCGTACTCGGCCTCGTTGTTTGATGGTAACTCGAATCCCATTTGCAGGACGTAGCGAAGCTTGTCTCCTTTTGATGATATGAGGATGACGCCTGTGCCTTTGTTTTTCTTGGACCCATCGAAGTACATGGTCCATGAGTTGGACACATCTGGCGCTCCAGGCAACTGGGCCTCGATCCACTCGGTTGTGAAGTCAGGTAAGACTTGTCTTTGATGCCTTCGGGTGATCGTACTGATGTCCCTTGGTCCCAGCTCGATGAGCCATTTGGCGACTCTCCCAGTTGCGTTGGGGTTTGTGAGAATATCCCGATCGCTGAGTTACTGATTACAGTGATCGGGTGTTCTGCGAAGTAGTGCGTCAGCTTTCTTGATGACATGAACACGGCGTAGGCCAGCTTTGATAGTGCGGGTACCGCTGTTTTGATATGGAGAGGACCTCACTCAAGTAGTAGACTGGGCGTTGTATGCTTTGGGCGTGTCCCTCTTCCATGCGTTCGACCACCAGTACGGTACTCACCACCCTGTTGGTAGCCGAGACGTATAGGTATAGCGGTTCCCGTTCCTTGGTGCGACGAGGACTGGAGGGCTTGTGAGGACTCGCTTGAGTTCCGTGAAGGCTGCTTCGGCTTCTGGCGTCCACTCGAACTTGTCTGCTTTTTCATCAGTTGATAGAACGGGAGTGCTTTTTCGCCTAGTTTGCTGATGAAGCGGCTGAGCGCCGCCACTCGACCTGCTAATTTTTGTACGTCATGAAGCTTTGAAGGCCTTTGCATTGTCAAGATGGCCTGTATTTTCTCCGGGTCAGCCTCGATTCCACGAGCTGAGACTAGATAACCCAAGAGCTGCCCGGCTGGTACGCCGAACGTGCACTTCTTGGGATTGAGCTTGATGTGGAAGTGTTTGAGGTTGGCGAACGTCTCCCGTAGGTCGTCGAGTAGTGTGTTTTCTTCCCTTGTTGTGATGACAATGTCATCCACATATACTTGGACGTTTCGTCCGATCTGCTTTTTGAGGCAATCTTGCATCATGCGCTGGTATGTTGCACCCGTGTTTTTGAGCCCAAAGGGCATGGTTGTGTAGCAGTAGACCCCGAGTGGGGTTATGAACGCCGTTTTTCTTCGTCTTCTTCCTTCATCCTTATCTGGTGGTAACCTGAGTAAGCGTCCAGGAAGGACAGGCGTGCGCATCCGGCGGTGGAGTCGACGATCTGGTCGATTCGAGGTAGCGGGAAGTGATCCTTTGGACAGCATTTGTTGAGGGCTGTGAAGTCCACGCACATCCGAAGGATATCTGTATGCTTCTTTTCTACAAGTACGGGGTTAGCCACCCATTGTGATTTCTTGATTTCTCGGATGAACCCTGCCGCGAGTAGTCTATCAACTTCAGACTCGACGGCGCTCTTTTTGGGCCGGAGACGCGGCGCATTGTTTGTTTTACTGGCTTGGCATCTGGAAACAGTTGGAGAGAGTGCTCGGCGAATTCCCTGGGGATACCTGGCATGTCGGCTGGACACCACGCAAATATCTCCCAGTTCTCACGGAGGAATTCGACGAGCGCGCTTTCCTATGCGATAGGCAGACTCGATGATACATTGACTGTCTTGGACGGATCGGTCGGGTGCACCTGATGTGACCTTGTGTCATTTGTTGCGTTGAACGCTCTGTCGACTGCCAATTTTTTGTGTTCCGGCATGAGTGTGCGGTCGTTGGAAATCGACAGATCGGCGAGTGCTTCTTCCATACCGAACGTCTCAGAGATTTTGCTGAACTCACGGTCGCAAGAATCGGACCTTTGAAAGTTTCCAGTGACAGTGATGACTCCTTTTGGCCCTGGCATCTTTAGCTTGAGGTAGGCATAATGTGGGACTGCCATGAATCGAGCGAACGTTGGGCGTCCAAGTATGGCGTGGTATTGTGACTTCCAGTCGACGACCTCGAACTCAATCGATTCCGTCCTGAAGTGACTTGGGTCCCCAAACGTGACGTCGAGTTGTATTGTGCCTTCTGGACTGGGACGATACCGTGGAAGGTATTTGTGGACTTTGGTAGATTTTCGACTGACCTGTTCATTTTGCGGAGTGTGTCTGCAAAGATGATGTTGATGCCGCTGCCTCCATCCATGAAGACCTTGGTCATGGCGTAACCTCCAATTTGCGTGTCGAGTACCAGAGCTGCGTGCCCTGGTCGAACTACAGCTGGGGGTGGTCCCGGCTGAAGTTTATGGCAGTTTCGGATCCCTTCAAAAATTCAGGAACGGCAGGAGGTGCCATGGCAGCCATGTTCACCTGTCGAGTGCGTAGTTTTTGCTGCCTATTGGAGGGGCGACCCTTCTGTATCATGTACATCTGCCCCTGAGGCTGAGGGTACCGATCCTCCTCTACCCGAGGAACAGGGTGTATGGCGCCCGCGACATGTCCGCCTGCGGCAGGCTGTGGTGGTGGTGCCATCAGGGCAGGTACGGTGTTGGCTGAGGTGCAGTTGCGGCGGGTGCCTTTCTGAGATTCATGTATTCAGATGCCAATTCTTCGAATTCTCTACAGTTCTTCAACGAGTGATTGGAACGCAATTTCCGTCCTCCCCTTTGTACAGGTGGAATCTGCAATAGTCATCCATCTTGTCATCGAATGAGCGCTTGTTTTGTGCATCAGAACGTGGCTTTCGCCACTCTTGCTTCTTGTAGCTGTTACTTCGTTGCTCGCGGTCTCGACTGTCCCGGCGATCGTCTGGCCTCCGGTCGCTTCTGTCTTGGTCGTCCGGGTTGTGTGAACCCAGCCGCCATGAACTCGGATCGTCGTCGTCGTGATGACGTTTGGAACGCTTGCGCCTCCGATCGTCTTGTATGTGTCCCTGCGGCTTCGACTGCCGCTGTCATGGTTGTCGCGTGGTGAGGAGGCACGGGTTGCTCGCACCGAGTCTTCTCCATCTGCCCACTCAGTCGCGATTTTTATGAGGTTAGCCAGGAGGTTGGCTTTTCTCGACCAAGAGCTTCTTTGAAATCTCGCCTGGCGAGACCCATGATGAAGGCGTCCATGGCCCTATCTTCCGATATTGCGCGACTGAGTTGCGTATGGTGGTCCATCGCCGTATGTATGATCTCAAAGTTTCGTCTGATCGCTGAGTGCAGGCTCTCAGTTCTTCGAATGTTTTCGGTCGCTCGCACAGAGGTTCGAAGTTTTTGATGAAGTCTCTGCGGAAGTGATCCCACGAGTCGTATGTTGATGGAGGTAGCGCCTTGAGCCAGTCGCGAGCTGTACCTTCGAGCATGAGTCGTATGTATTGCATCGCCGTAGTGTTCGTGCCTCGTTGGCATGAGACGGCGAGTCTGTAGTCTTCTAGCCATCCTGAAGGTTCCTGTCGACCTGTGTACTTGGGTTGTTCAGATGTTAGCTTGAACCCTTTGGGCATCCTTGTCTCGCGGATGCGGCGAGTGAAACACAAGGCTCCGTGTGGCTCGGGCTCCGGTCGGAATATGAGTCGCTACTTGAAGACCTTCGAGATCTGCTTCTGCTGGACCTGTGTCGGCGTGTGCCTTTCCTTGTTTCCTCCGAGTGGCGACTGCGACCGCTACGATCGTGTGCTGCCTGTCGCGAGCTGACTATGTTGCGATCTCGACTCCCTCCTGGAGTTTTTGCATCCGGATATATGGCCTTCACCGCTAGGGCTAGTGATTTGAGCTGTTGGCGATGCAGGGTTGCGTTGGGATCGTCTGACGGAGGCTGTGTGCTTTGAGGTAAGCGCCCACAGAGAAAAGAGCCCGCAGCTGTTTTGGGTACGGGATCCCTTCGTCGTCGTGTGTCATGAATGACAAGCCTAGGTTGCGAGTAATTGCCGCTCTCTCATCTTCCGGGAGGCGCGCCAGCCTCGATCCCCTCTTGGTTCGCCCGCCCTGTGGAGCTAAGTGATAGTTGTCTTCTTCGTGCACTCGAGATGCTGGCTTGCCTTTTGCGCTCATCGAGTGCTGCTTTGATGTTTTGCAGGCGAAGTGATTCCTGCCAGTTGAAGTACTGGAAGGTCAACATCTCTTCCGGAGTTGCGTCTGCTGGCATCATTGTGCACTCCTTAATTACTTTGTCTGCTTTTGCTGCCATCTCAGCAGTAATTGTCAGAGTTGTGACCCCATCCGGCATAGTTACCGTGCATGGGAATTCTGTAGGCCTGCGGGAGGCTGCGGCTTCAGATGATTCTCCGTTGATGGCAACGTAAACCTGGTGGGGGATGACCCGCGGGTACGTGTATGTGCTGCCAAATCCTGTTATGGACTCGACGTCTTCATCAAGGCTCATGTCGGAGTCGATATGCGTCGAGTGGTCCGTCTGGACGGATCTCGTTGTCGATGCGTTCATCGTCTATGCTCATCTCGGCGTCAGCGAAACCGTTGTGGACCTCGGAGTCGAGTTTGTTGTTGGTGCAGATCTCAGAGTCGACGTTGCTGTCGTTATGAAGTTCGAAGTCGTCGAGGGAGATTCCGCAGTCGAAGGTATCGTCGAGTGGAAAACGAACTCGAGATCGTTTTTGCGATACGCTGATTCAGCTTCCTCACCTTGGAGTTCTTTTGCCAAGAACTCGTTGATCTCTCGAGTCGACATGGTTGTTGCAGATGAGCAGGCTTCGAGAATCGATGATGGGACGGACGCAGTCGATGGAGCCTCGGGTGCGGCAGTCGCGAGTTGTTGTAAATCTGTCAAGTCCTGCGTACCAAACTTGTTTACGAAAAAATTGAATGCTCCAACAGTTAAATCCAAACCTGACTCGAGAACAGTAAACGTCTCTCGGGCTTCTGGCAGGTGTGGAGCAAATGCGTCTTTTGTTGGTGAAGTTGGCGGGCTGCCAATTTTTGAGTGAATCGGCGAGTCGCCGTATGTCGACTGAGTCGTCGAGTTGTGATTTGTCGATGCAGTCGGCGAGTTGCCGTTTGTAGATGCGATTGGCGAGTCGCCGTTTTCCGATGGAACCGGTGAAACCGCAAGTCCGGCACTATTCTTTCCCACAGACGGCGCCAATTGATTAGGGGTTAACTCATCAAATCCCATGGTTAAGGACCTAGGGTTGAGATTATGGGGGAGAGAACGTGGTAGAGCTGGTAGTTTCGTCTGCTGACAAGCAAAAGCAAAGATTTACCCAGGTTCAGGCCTCCGGAGAGTAACACCCTACTTTCTGCTTGTCTGGTATTGATCTGAGAGTATATGCGAGCTACAATTGAGTCCCGGCGAGATGTCGATCTCGCTAGGGTTTTGGTGGTTCAAGTGTTGCGTATCCTGAATCGGCGGCCCTCCCAGCCTTTATATAATAGGCTGGGTCTCGGGAGTTCGCAACCGACTCAGATTACATGTAAGGAAAGTCTAAACCGACTATGCTATGCCTAATCTTGGAGGATACTCCATCTTGTTGGGCCTTCCGTCATGGGCTTCATGTAGGCTCTTGATATTTGGGCCTTAGTCGATACGTGCACCAGGTACCCTCATGGTAGGTACCCGAGAGGTATATCCACGTCACTTCCCGATTATAGTTATACGTATTTGTGCGTTTCGTGGTTTTCTCCCGTAAGGTTTCCATGTTAAATCTGTGTTCTTGTTATTTGTTTGATCTACGTTTTGCTGCGCTATTTTACAACAAGTGGTATCAGAGCCGAAAGATTCGGCGATCCGCTGCTCCGGGAGACTTTCCGCTGCGCTCCCGAGGCAGCACCGTTGCAGCGTCTATTGGATCAACAGCCGCTTCACCAAGTTCAAGCATCCTTCGTCAGATCCGAGATCTGTGTTTTTTGCCGGCTTCTTGTGTGCTGTTTTGGTGATCCATCCGTCTACAAGTTTGGATTGGTCGCGTCTTCAAATCCGGTACAACTTCTGATTCTGATCCATCGTTTTATCCTGTTCTCTATTCGGTATTAATTCCGTACGAGAAGTTGCACGAGGATCACCGTAAGTACCAGATCGTTTTGGACACTTAAAGCATTAGATTGATCAGTTTGTTGCTGGTCGGTCGAATCGTCGAGATCGGATCGTATTAGCTGGGCAGCTGCGTGAGTCGCTTGGAGGTTCTGATCGATCCAAGCTAGCATCAAGTCCCAAGGCAAGAGAGACATGGCGATCAACTTCTGCTATCTCACGTGGCTACATGTACACGTGAAGACTAATCAATTTTTTATCTTTCTTTTGCTATGTCCACTCCAACCATCTACCAGGTGCTTTTATCTTATTTGTTCGCTCTGCAATTTAATTCTGCAAAGAATATTTTTGGGCTTGTACTACTTTATGCACAGATTGTCTGCTCATGGCTTTCATGAAGTATGATCATCCGTTGTTGGACTGTGACAAAAGTTTTACCCTATGGCAAGTCAAGATGCGAGCGTTGTTTGGCGCAGGCCAATTATGAGATGTACCGGTTAGTTTTCTGTTCAAGGTGGAGTTTACTGAATTATAGCCTTTTGGGAAATTTTATGGATGCAAGTTCAAGTTATTATATCGCTGCAATTACATGAACACAATCAGAAAAGAAAAGAAAAAGTTATGGAGGAGGTAATTATTTAAGTCTGTTGGTAGCCAGCATATACTCTTTGCTCTCCGAGTTTTGCTGTTATGCATGTGAAGGTCTTATTCAGTTCGTGATGAGGATCAGTTATGGTGTAAGGAGATTTGTTTTCTGCTAGATACTACAACATTTAGTACTGTTAAAGTTTCCAGTACAATTTAGTTGTCTTTGCTCTTTTATGAGGGGTCTATTGCAGAGTTGATGCTCCGTTGCACGTTGAGGAGGTTCCTTCATCCGAAAGTTGTTCTATAAGGACAATTTTTGACCATGTCATGGATTTTTCATTACCGTCGGCAGTTTTTGGTGTAAGTGATGTCACCCGTACCAGATGCTCTTGCATGAGTATTATTTGTCGAGGTTTGTGCTTTTCAGATTTTGTAGCACGTTTAGAAGTCCATGGGATGAGTTCTTCACATTGTTATGTGCACCAAATGTTGCACTATGCGTTATGCGCTCGTTCAGGCACCACAAGAGATATGATGACTTATGTCATTTGATTGATGATTGAGCAGTTTCAGTTTTGGAGTTCAGTGACACATACTCAAACTTTTATTGGGTTTTATGGGAGACCCAAGTTTCGTTTGTCTGCTTTTGTTGACAGCTATGTTGTTTTATAGACGACCTACCGTTGATTTGCTCGATATGACTTCATGAGAAGTTTATTAGTTCTATGGACGTTTGAAGACACAAGGTTTACTTGTGCTGAATTTAATTGAGGAGTTGATGCTATCTATGACTGTTATATAGGATTCGTCTCAAGGTGGAGTGTTGTTTTATTGTGCTCCGAATTCTACTCCTATTGTACCATATATGGAGTCCTACAAGAAAGGCATGTGTACAACTCTGTTTCGTGTCCGCCAAGAAAGAGAGTTGTTTGCCTCCATATATAGTTCCAGGTAGTCATAGATTAGATTGAGAGAGAGATCTACTAGATCTATGGCACGTAGAGGGTCTGTCCTCTTGTGTATTGTAATACTGGTCCCGATTATAGTTATACACCTTTGTGCGTTTCGTGGTTTTCTCCCGTAAGGGTTTCCACGTTAAATCTGTGTTCTTGTTATTTGTCTGATCTACGTTTTGCTGCGCTATTTTACAACAATTCTGGAAAGCACATAACAGCAGATGAAATGCCAAGATTTAGCCCAAAAAAACATCTCGCTCTGGTGATGCATTAGGTCCATTGTCCGAGTGGATGTCCTTCCTAGTTGCGATGGCATATGAAGGATTTGGTGCATCCAAGAGCTGGAACCATTATCCAGTTCTCAGTGGCAGATTCTAGAGCCAACTCTCCCGGCACTCCATGTCAATTTCTTCCAATGTTTTAGTATGTTGTTACAATCTATCCAATGTTGATTGCAAATTCCAAAGAAATACAACAAATCAATCAAAAGGGAGTGTGCAAATCTCTTCAGGGTTGGAATTTTTTGGTAGCTCTTCAATCAATCGTGCATTCATTTCACATTGCTACGAAGATTCGGAAATCGGTAATCTGACAAAAAATGAATCTTCATTGCATGGAAATTGTTGTTTGACCTGCTTGTTGATATGGAATACTGAGAGTATTGTGGAAGAACAACAAGCCTTGTAGTATTGTCCTCATTAATGTACCATCACCATCAGACAACGACAATCAAGTATATATTTTGAGATGAAAAACTTAGAATCAACTATGGGTGGAAATCAATGTAAAAAAAAAATCACATTCTTGCGTTATGCCACCCTACACATCAATAATGAGTGCATACTAAGTATTGTTACACCGGTTATTTTGATTTATGAAATTTATATATCTTAAACAAAGATGACAAAACACATAAAGTTCATCATTAAAAACCGTATGTGAAGTACGTCGTTTGGAAACTGAGATCTAATTTTTTGTCAACGCACTCCATCACCGTGGCGTCGATATCAATTTGCTTCTCGTTTTGGGAACATAGTATAGAAAACTATGAGCGCATCACATTGATCCGTTAAACACACCAACTAATACTACAGCAAGATTATTTCGAGTGCCCTCATACATGTTGTCGACGTAGAAAATAAATGAGTTGTGTGAGAACGTAAACACATAATAATCTCATGTAATTTTATACTAAACCTTCATACTTATAACTAAATTTTAATAAGCCATAACTCTAAGTATTATATTTTATCACTTAATAAGTACAATGAAACACACAAATGTCTTTTTATAAATTACATTATTATCCGACAAACATAAATTATTTTGTAGTAGTATTGACGCTGGTTATTCTTTCCTCTAACATAAATCTCCATAGGGACCTCTAAGTGTTACCTTTTAAAAGGTGCGTCACAAAGACAAAATCACAAACATGTGCGGATTAATTTGTGGCACTTCTAATCTCTCTCTGCTCGAGCGCGAATGAGTGGGTGAGTGTGTCTTGTGTATAATTTAATATTTACATTTATTTATCTTGGTAGAAGTATCTAGAGCACCAATCTACAAGATATCTTGACCTTATTAATTAATCAATTTTAAAATGTTTAAACACACCGTTAAGCATGTTTCTGCAATAGAGTTGGTGTATTTTAGGCCTTTGCGCACTTTGGGCCAGGCTATATGGGAACAAAATTGGAGCCGCGTCAAGCGGGCCGTCGGTCTCAGGTCGTCGGATCGGGCTGCGATCCCTCACGCTCCATTTTTGTTTTGCTTTTTGGACCTCTCTAAAAACATCTCTAAAAGATTCAAGTAAAACATATACTCATCTAAAAGACTGAAACTATAACATATATCCCGTAAAAAAAATATAACATATATACTCTCGAAAACAAGGAAATCACACGAGCAATGGATGGAGCCTGACGTCGCAAGAACCTCAAGGATCGTTGTCTTTGGAACCATCGCTTCTATCGGTCGGTCGATCGATCGATCGATGTGTGGTGCCGACCTGTACGATTGATCCATCGATGTGTGGTGTGCCAGCTGGTGGCCGTACAACCCAACCATCCCATGGACCCGTCGATTCCAAACATGCATGCCCTCGTGCAACCTAGAACGTACGAACTTTTTTCTCGCATCGATCCTACGTGCGTGCATGCTAAAGCTAGCTAGACATAGCTATTTGACACAATTTTGAATCTTTCTCTCTGAATTTTGTTCATAGAGAGGCTAATGAACTAGCTCATTGTGTGCTAAACAATGTAGTTCAGTTAGAAGAAGATGCCTTTGGATAAACTATATCCCTACCTTCCTTGATGCTTGTATCAAGAAGGACTGTAATCCCGGTTGATTATTAATATAAGTTCGTCACAACACGATTAGGCATTAGTCTAGCTCGAGGAGCTAAACTATATAGGCAGATCTTGGCACGTTTGGCCTATGTCACTTCACTTGCCTAAATTCTACCTTCCCCATGATTCCTCTCCTTAATAGACAAGATGTAACATACCTGAAATTTCAAGCCATATTGCACACATGTCATACATATGCATCATGTGCTCTCATTCAAGTTTGAAATTCAAAATATTTGTACTTGGATTTCCCTAAGCACAAAACCTCTTTTTAGAGAATTTGCATAAATAATTCGTACAAGCTTCAATACAATTTCAGTTTAACTATATCCAAAATATTTCGTTCGATTTTACATATTTTCTGATATTTTAAATCCATTAGGATTTAAACAAAGTTTGGATGAAAAGAAAAACAAAACTTTAAAAGAACCAGACAACCATGTTGCCGGCGCGATCCAACCGGCCGAAGCCAGGTTTTGGCCCACGCTCCGCTCGCCTCCCGAACCGGTACAGGAGCACCACATATGTCCATCTTGCATAAGATCTAACAGTCCACATCTTCCCATCTCTCTTCAGATCCATAAAATTTTAAAAAAATCGTCGGTGGCACGCTCGCGCTCCTCAGCTCGCATCGGTGGTCTCACTCACCTCTGTGTCATGGTTGCGTTGAAAACATCACTATTTTTTTGTTCAAAGGCCGGCATGTTCGCTTTGAGCTGATTCCATCGTTGGGCCTTTGTGCGTCATCCGGCCAATACACCGTGAAATGCCGAATAGATGTCCAGAGAAACGTCCCTTAGGGGATATATGGGCCAGTGCAGGATTCAATGAGAATCCAACGGTCAGAAGCATAGGAAGAGGGAGATCTGACGACCAAAATCATCCAGGTCATGAGAGTAGCGTGTGGGAGGCCTCCTTTTTAGCTCAGTTTTATCACTAATACTCCCTCCATTCCTGGATGTAGGATGTATAGTTTTCTGCATGAATATTAAGACATGAGTATTTTGCTACATAGACTCATCTTTTTTCTGGAAAAAATCACAAGAGATAGTTCTTAATAGGCAAAAAATGTATACAATCTGTTAAATCCCTCTTTTGTGACTAGATCTCATTTTTTGATGGGTCAAATTGTCCATAAATAGCAAATACACCTTATATTATGGTTTTTTCTTCAAAAAATATACACTTTAAATCAAGAAACCGAGGAGTATGACATTTATTATCTGAAATGAAACATCTTGTAGCATAACCTGTCCATTCCGCTAACCTGCAGGTGGACCCGTCACCGTTGACCAGCATGCACATCCATTTATGCATGTCTTGTGTGTTCCATTCTCCTATATATAAAAGTTGGTGTGATCCACACCCCATTCCAGCGTCCACGTCATCCGCGAAACGTCGGCCGTTGGATCGCGGCAGTCGACGATCCGGATCACTCCCTGCTACAGTATTAGTGTAGCAGGCGAATATCTACCAATAGCGTCGCGCCACGTCGCACTGCAGTGCCACTTTTGCAAAAAACCGCCCGCAAAGGACCGACTGGTAATTTCGAACAAACCGAAGGACCTCCATGCAAACACATCAGTGCAGCTCCCCCTTCCCTTTCTTCTCTCGCGCGCGGCCGAACCTCTCCGCCGCCGCCGACGCACGCCCGCGCCGTTACGCGCCTCCCCAGGCAAATCGAAGCCTACCAGCCGCTCCGCCTCCTCTTCCTCTCCGTCCTCGCCCACTTTCACTTGCTGGAACGCCGCGCACAGCTCGGAATCGCCGTCGCCACTCTCCGCACTCGCTGCCGCAGATTGGCTCGCCGCGGGCGGCTCCGGCGACCATTTGGTCCGCCGCGCCGCCCGTTCGCCTCGCCCGCGCCTCCTCTCGCAGATCCATGCGGTCTCGGGCTCGCGCGCGCGCGAGCCCGAGACCGAGCTCGGCAGCGCGGCGGCCGCGTCCGCCGGCGAGCTACGCGTGATGCCATTGCTGACGTCGTGACCCCACCTGTCAGCGTTCCATTTTTTAAAATGATTTCCAGAATAGAAAAAAACGCTGACATCTGGGACCCACCTGCCAGTAATTTAACAATTACAGAAAAATGCTATAATTTAAAATTTCATATCTTTAAAACTACAATTCAAACAAATACAAACAATATATCAAAATTTTCTAAATTTAACAAACTTTCAAAGTTTCTACACAAAAATTGCATCAAAAAAAAAATTGTACAAATTATGATACAAATAACATTTCAACAATTTTCAAATTTTACCACATTTTCAAAAATTCATATCTTCTAATCTAAAATTCAGAAAAAAAAACAAAAATCTATAAATTTAACAAATATAACAAACTTACAAGCTTTCCGCCCATAAGTTGTACCAAAATATAAATTGCCCACAACATAATGCAAAAACACACCAAAATTTCCCAAATTTTACTAAATTTTCAAAAATTCATATCTTTTAGAAAATACGACAAATATATCAATACGAACAACAACAATTGAAAAAGATAAAAATCTAATTATACAGTTCAAACAAATGTTTATGTTATACTTAAAATATTTCCAAGCATCCCAATTTTTTAAATATCTAAAAATACTCGATATGACAAATTGCTCCTTCCACGATAAAATATTAGAATCACAATGCTCACAAAAAAAATACATGCCAATTGTAAAATTGTTACAGAATTAAAAACACTCTAAAATATATCTCACAAATTGCATTTACCTTCATTATGAAGTTAAAACAAAAGCAACACATTTAAGCATTCAAAATTGTTAAAAAAATAGAATTTCCCTAAAAAAACTAACACATTTGAAATAAATGTTTACAAAAAAGAAACAACAAATTCGAGCGTTTAATTTTTTTAGAAACTTATAAGCACTCTAAAATATATCTCACAAATTGCATTCGCCCTAATTATGAATTTAAAACAAATTTTATGGTATACTTCAAATATGACCAGACATCCCAAATTTCCAAATATCTAAAAAATGATCAATATAACAAATTGTTTCTTCTACAATAAATATATATCATAATTTTCACAAACAAATACATGCAACACATTTGAAAAATTGTATTTGCTAAAAAAGGAAAAAGATAAAATCCTCTAAAATATATATTTCCCACATATTATCTCACATAATCCGTTCTCCCGAATTATAAAGTTCAAATAAAAACTTATGCCATTCCACCACTCTAATTTGAATAATATTTACACAAACTCCAAACGAATTTTCTCTAACTACGAATTAACTTTAGCAGACAACCATATACTATACATCCTCCAATCATGAAATTCAAACAAATATGTCAACAAAATACAAACATACAAAACCATTCCAATTTACTAAGCATTTAACGTAACTCTAAAATATGTGAATAAACTCACAGGAAAAAAACTAACTACTTAGGAATATTTTCACATAAAAAAACAAAACACATTCAAATTGAATTACAATAATTCCCAAATTTGAGCAATCTCCAAAATCCAACAATTTTTAAAACAGAAGCATTTTTCAATTTCAATGATTTCCAAACTTAAACAACTTTACAACCATTCTAGCTTACTAAACATTTAACGCAACTCTAAAATGTGTGAAAAAACTCACAGGAAAAAAAATACTAACTACTTACGAATATTCGCACATAAAAAAAAACACATTTGAAACTGAATTACAATAATTTTCAAATTTAAACAACCTCCAAAATCCACCCATTTAAAAAACGGAAGCATTTTTCAATACCAATTATTTCCACAATTAAACAACTTTACAACATCACCATTTTCATATTCAAATTCACAAACACACGCGCGGCATTTGCCGCGCTTAGATACCTAGTTCAAAGTTAACATTCGCGTGTCCGACTGGTAGCAGTAGTAATTTAACCGGAACAAGAGTTACGCCCACGAGTATCGATCCAAAGCATACTCCGTCCGTCATTAACAATCCTTATAATTTAGTTTATGTTAGTAGTCGATAAAGTTGTGCATCAAAAATCATAAAAAACTTTAGTACGTCTTATATCTTGGAATATTTCAACAGTGAGACGGACGGACAGAGAAACAGACATTTATCTTCAGCTTGTTTTGTCTTGGTAGCTAGCTGGTCCAATCACACTCACTGACCCAGCTGAGTGTAGCTATCGGTGATCTGGAAAGGAATTGATAATTGTGATGTCGCTGTGTCCATCATCACCTAACACATGCATGCGCCTCATGACCAATGACCATCCACATCGATCATGCAACAGATCGATCTATGAGCTCGCTACCTCGATCGATCCTTGATGGTTATTGGACGATCTAGATCCATCAGCCATTCATGTTCGTACGTTGCTAGCACTGTCTGTCTATCAAGAGAGGACAAAGATGAACACGGCCTCGGCTTCTATACACACGCAAGACACTCTGTATCTTGTGCTTAACTTTGGTTGTTATTTTAATGATAAAGTTAGACGTAAAATACAAAACGGCCCTGTGTACAAAGACAAAGGAGTATTCTATGTTGATTAAACTCGGCCAATTCATTCGATCCGATTCATGCATGGAATATTAAATTTAACTTTTCACCGCCTTTGCAATAAAATCATAACGTACGCCAAAGCCAACCTACACATGGGGCCAGCAAGAAGACGACGACAACAACAGGTTTTGTAAGATGGATTTTTTTTTTTGCAGAGCTGTCTACACAAAGCACCGCCGATCAGCTGCTGTGCTTGGGCTGCCTAGCTGTTCCGTTCCCTGCGTGCTTGCTGCCTACACTACATGGAACCATATAAATATGTGTTCACCGTACGTTCTCTAAAGTTTCTCTTATACGAATATATAACATATCTGTCCACCATGCTTTGTACAAAGATGTGTGACAGATCGACCATGTAACTTAAGAGACAGTCTACATACTAATATGTGTGGATTTGGAGTTTAGGTGGTGTCGTACGTGGTGTCAAATGCATTCATGCATGGCAACAAAAATGTTGGACACTTTGGTCGTAGGGGGGCTGTAACATTAAAGCGACACTGCAGGGCCTGCTTGTGACATCGTAGAATGCACGCATCGGAGACATATGCATATGAACAAGAGGGAGAAAGAGCCGGAAAAGTGGGTGTGTCGCATGCATGCATAAGCTTCCATCCGCCAGGTGTATTGTACTACCGGTCGGCCGGGATTCAGATCCCAAACATATGTACCCCCTACGATATGACACCTAATGGGATTACTTTCTACTATAGTGTTTTGGGTGGGAGAATTCCACTATTTATATATGTTCAGCTCTATAGGAGTATTATATTATTGGTGTAATATACTCCATTAATACACATTTTTTGAACCAGTGTCATACCAAGGATTTTGAAACAAGGTGGTCCATCTCAACATATTTTTACCTCGAATATGACCGTTGGCGACAATTCTATAGAATTGCTGCACTAGCCAATTATCCCAAAAGTCCGAACTTCTCACGTCTAGGCTATTGTAGTACTTAGCGTGGGTTCGGTGCAAACCGCATAATCTTTTTATTTTTATTTTTTTAATATTGCACGAGCAGGGTCTTGAACTTGAGACCTCTTGGTTCTGATACCATATAGAATTGCTGCATTAGCCAATTATCCCAAAAGTCCAAACTGATGGAAAGGGGCTAGGCAATATATTTATATTCAACAAATTTAACATGATTCATTGGGACAATTGAGACAACAAATCCAAATAATAAACCACTAATATTACATTGAATTGCATGCATTGGATAGTTCGCCCAAAAGTTTTATGTGATGGAGATGGGCGGGCAATATATTTCAACACTTTCTAAGTATAGGCTCACCGGACCTTAGACATGGGATCGACGAAGGGAGCAATTCGAGACCTCCTTACTCTAATACCATATTAAAGTGCATGCAACACTAGTTCACCCAAAAGCTCAAAATGATTGGAGAAAAGAGGGCCATCCACTCATACTCAACACTCCCCGCACACGTGGCTTCTCCGTGTAAACCACATGATTACCCAGGCCCGAGCCCAGCCCAAAATATTCAACAAGCCTAAATTTCTGGCCCGAACCGTCCCGGGTTTTTTGGGTCGGGACATAGGGCCGGGCTGCCCAGGCCCAGGCGTAGGTAGAGATGGGTTAATATAGCGATGTGCCACTCGACCATGCTTCATAGTTTTTGCGTCCTACAAGAGAGAGGCGGCGACGATTAACATGAACTAAAGACGGTGATGAAGTGGATACATAGACGCTAGCGTAGGCGAGATAGAGGGTTAGGGGGTGAGGGCCTCACTCCGGCTAGAGGAAGCTATATGGTTTTCAACCCAGTAATAATATGTTTTGCTCTTGTCTGTCGGTGGTGGCGCCGACACTTTCCCTCATGATTAACTACAGATCTTCAATCCATGATGTAACGTTACATCTTTGAGGACGTATCATTTTTTTGGTTTTGTTTGTGCATGAGTCTGGTATACAAAGCTAGTTGACAATTTGTAGTGTAGATAATATTAACTATTAAGGGTAATAGTATCCCGGGGATACCCTCCTTTTCAAAGAAAAAGCTAACGGTAATTAGTAGCTTGTTACTTATAGTGACAATGAATCGTGCCACCTCGGTCGGTCAGTGGGCACCGGCACTAGTAATATAGTTAACTTAATTTTGGAGACACGGAATTTGGGTGGATCGGAGCTGTGTCGTCCTGGATCGACATCAGTGCAAGCGTGCAAGATGGTATCTAGGTAATGATGCATAATATAGACAATCAGATACTGCTCACACTATATATGTAGACTCGTCTTTATTAGGTGGACATAATAATCAGGAGGGAATCGCCCGGTAATCTTTACGGGCTCCACTCCACGGGGATGGATGGATCGATTGTGGCTGGTGGGGAGTGCACGTGAAAAGTGTAAACAGTAGTCATGTCATGTGACCGATATCCATCCATCCATCCATGTGGAATTCTTGATAAGCTACGCTAGGTACATACATGTATTCCAATTTTCCATCTTCTTACAAGAAAAGAAACAAATATAGCCACCAAAGAGTATTCCAATTGGTGCATGCTGAAAGATTTTGTAGGTAAATCGTCGTCCTAGCGAAATGTCATTGAGCATAGGGTCAATGTAGGGATCGATCAAGTTGTGATATGCGAGCGTACGTACACGTAATTAAGCTGAAAATGACCCTAACTGGCAGGGTGAGGGTGCACGTGTGCGTGGGTCGGAAGTTATATTGGACCCTGCGCCTACCTTCAGCTGGTGGAGGTGAAATTCCTTTTGGTTTTTAACTCCCCTTCCTTCCTTCCTTCCTTCCTTCCGCCTCTATTTATACAGCCCCTTGCTCCTCCTCCAGAATTCACCAGTTCCCCATCTCTCCCTCCTAGCTCGATCTCTCCTCCTCTCGCAGATCGCGGCCATGCTCTCCACAGGCTTTCTTGAACTGTCAACTCGCGCGCGCTCCTATGCCTGCCTACCCTGCTTCTCAATTACTTGCACGGTTTTGATTCGATTCGAGATCTTGCCTGCCTTGCCTTTGCCTTGTTGATGGTTCAAGAAAGTCCTTGGAAAACATGCCCGCCTCTTCTCTTCATTCCTTACTTCCATAGTTCTTTCCCGCCGTCTTGGATCGGCCGGAGGTAACGACCGCCGGCCGGCCGGACATGAACAATTCCATCCATCTGCTGCGAGGGTTTTATGTGAAGCACCCATCGATCTGAAGGCCAATTCTGGTACGTACGTGCAGGATCTTTAACGACTCCTTCCATATATGCTTGTCCGCGATTTTCGTTTGATCCCGGAATAACTGCATGCGATGAAATAGACTGATCGACCATTAACTTTTGACAATTATTTTCGCTGTTCCGTGCGTCTTGATCTACACAGGCGGGCCTCTTATTGTATGCGTTCAGATCTCTAGATCTTGGCTGCGCTGAATTATTGTCCAGGTCGTCTTGCGATTTACCTGTAATTTGCCAACATATTCTACTTTTGACAATTATTAATCCGTTGTTAGATTGTGCACTGGTAGAATCTCTGTTTTTTTGTTTAGATCTAGATCACCATGCTTTGCAGAGTTTAATTTAACAAAAAAATTTGGTGAAATTGTTGTTTGACGTCATTGCTCTTTCTTAATTATTTGAGGTCATTCGTCTTTATAATTTAGACAGATAGATGGATCTAATGTTATCATTGTCATGGATCGTATCAATTATTGCATATTATGATTCGCCATGTTATTTTAGCATGGTTATATTTTGCTCCCCTTCGGTGGAAGCGTCCGTCCCTCTATCCAGAAAGTATCCATGAAAATATTTTCCTCTCGTTTTAAATTCCCGTAATAGTATTACATATTCGAGAATGTGGAATACCTACTATATATATAGTGACTTTATCATAAATATTTATTCACCCGTTAATTTTTTTGATGATACTCCCCCTAAATTGTTATGCCATTATTGTTATTTATGACATCACAAGTTTTTTGATGTTGTTATTATGTTTGTATGTACTAAAAGTTGCTGACAAATTTGTTTTACGAACATAAATTTGCGTGTAGAGAATCACCACTCTTATGTAATACTAGATGAATGCCCGTGCGTTGCTACGGAGTTCAACGTTTTTTTCGCACCGTTAAAATATTGTGTAGTCATCCCACTCAACCAGAGCCACCAGTGTATTCCGTAGTCCCCTGTTCAAACACTATCTCACTCGGTGCTGCTTGATGATGTTTTCTTCAGCTCTATCAAAATGTTCTTGTAGTTTTCCATAGCCTATGACTTTTGAGTTAAGATAACAGAGAAAATATAGAAGCAAGATTCATCAAAAGTTTAAGTAAATAATGCAGGTAATGATGAGGTTGCATGTTTGCTATTCTGATATTTTTAACATGGCTGTTTTATGCTTGAACTTTGAGCTCCATTGTTTATAGAGTACCTTTTTAAGGCTAAAAGTTTAGTACACATTACTCAACTTACTCGCATTATGAAGCAACTAATAGAAATTTGGATCAGACAAATCAAAGACTAATACATCAATGTGAAAAAATAAACCAATTTATCATCCGTGCAAGCCTCTATGCATTATTTAGTATGTTCTACTGTATTTTATTTTTATAGGTACAAAACATAGCATCCATTGATCAATTGAAAAGTGGGTGTCAAACAAAAGAAGTAATGCCATGATAGTATTAGTTAATACTCCCTCCGTTCCTTAATTAACTCAAATGCCTCCATTCATTGAACTTCCTCCAATTTCATTCTTTTCTGCACCTTGCTGTACCGTGACCTGGGTTGTACAAATTTAACTCCCCTGTCAGCAGCTTCCAGGGAGGTCTTCTATGTACATGGAGACAGAGAAGCTGGTCACTAACTTGACAACGTCCGTCGTCAGCGCGTCTCCCTCTTCTCCCGCCGCTCATTGCACATGGATCGGCCAGCGGCTATATCAAGCCGGTCCTCGCTGTTCTATCGTCCTCCCTACTGGCCGAGAGTTCTACTCTGCAACTCGTTTTCATTGGTGCTTTCTGAAGTGATCCATAAACTATCTGAATGAATGAACAATATTAAATTTATTATTTCTTTATATATTTAGATTCAAACAACATAAATTTCCAAAACTGGACGGGTTCAGGCATTGTGGTTCACATTAGCTTAAGGTTTCAGGTTTCCATCCCTGGGCAGAGTAAAAAATTGATCTGAATGTAGCATATGCACGTCTAATGTCTTAGATCTACTATATTTAGATTCAAACAACATAAATTTCCAAAACTGGACGGGTTCAGGCATTGTGGTTCACATTAGCTTAAGGTTTCAGGTTTCCATCCCTGGGCAGAGTAAAAAATTGATCTGAATGTAGCATATGCACGTCTAATGTCTTAGATCTACTTGATTGCAAATTTCACATCTTTTGAATAACTTGCAGAAATTGTAACATGGCATCATATATTTTGTTCTCTGTTTAGAAAAATTACAAAAGCATCTTCTACTTTCAAAAATGCCATCTAAAAATTATGTGCAAGCAATTTCCTACTAAATGAAAACGAATACTAACTCTGAAATACCATGTTTATGTTCTGTCATAAAAGAAAAATAACATAGATCTTGTGTTGAATGAATCCCATTAGCCTGTGATCCCGTAACAAACCGGTCGCGCCAGTCAACCTCCTTGTTCTTCAACTATCTACACAAAGTCCACTCGAAGCTACATAACGCCGTTGCCCCTGAATCTGCATAATAACATCTTGTAGCTTCAACATGGGGCATGTGTGCATGATTGTAAGAATATGTATGCAGCAGCTTTTACCATGATGGACACACACATGCAAGAGTATATATATCACATCTCATTAACTTGACTAACAGCAAGAGTATTTTCAAAGAAAAATGTGTATTTGTAGTATATTTAAAGTAAATCAATATGCATCCGACATGGGGAAGGAATGCTGAGTCCAAGGATTATAAATTGATGACACATTGGCAACGCTCAGTTAGACCCACTAATGAAATGATAAAATTCAGTGACCTCATATTAAATTGCTATCTGCAATCTCATCTGTATGAGATGCAAAAGCATCAGGAACAAAGACAACATGGTGGCTCTAAATATCATCGTTGATGCCCCATTCAGTATTAAAACTTCGCCATTACCAAATCAATTATACCAAACGTTCGTAAATAAATCGATTATATATTTATCCGACATGCAGCATTCGTGTGAATTAGGAAATAATAAACCAACCAAATATCACATGCTCCTTGGCTCTTCATCATCGAGATAAACCAGTGGGGAAACAAACAATATCATAGCATCTGAAGGCTATCATGAAAAAACAGGAAGAGAGCTTACAAAAAATCTGACATCTTGTTATTGTAACGCTTAGCGTGGAACTGGAACCCTCTTGTGCAATTCCTGCCATGGCTGTATTAAACAAACAACAGACACGTAGTATTCACCTTTGATCTGCAAAGTGATTATATCAGAACGTGCGTCCATAATGTAGCATGAGAAAACAGAGATGGATATGTACTCACGTGGTTAATTCCAAACAGACGAAAACACTGTCCTCTATCTTCTACTCCTGTACCAGAAGGCAGTCAAAGGTGTCCGATTGTGCATGGTTCATGAAGGAATAAGCTGGAGCGGCCAGTTGTACATCTTATGCTAGATGAACAAACTGAGAAACCTAGATCCACAACAAAATAGACACACAAATGGATAACAAGAACCATGGTTTGCATAATACAGCTGGGAAGGGAAATTGCCCATCTGCAGGCACTCAATCGAGTTGGAGGTCACTGATATTGCAGCTGGGCGACGAAGGCGGCAGCTGTGGTCAGCACTTGGCGGCGGCGCGGCCGATGGGCGGCGGCGTGGAGCTTTCGGCGCGGGGCGTGGAGAGCAGCAGGAGAGAGGAGCAGCGGCCACGTCCCTCCTCCTGATGGGCTGCGCCACGCGCCTCGTCGGCGCGCCCTGCTCGTGGTCCGCTGGGTCGGCCAGCAGCTCGTCCTCATCGTCGGCCTCCCCCAGCGCCAGCTCCTCCTCGTCGGGCTCGTCGGCGCACACGTCGTCCTCCGCCGGCGGCGGCTTTTGCTCCGGCGCCGGACCCTCCTGCTTCCTCGGCGCCTTGGTCGCCTTCTGCTGCTTCCTGGGCTGCGGCTTGTTCTGCCTGCCCGACGACGACGAGGCCGCCTTGCGGGGGCGCGTGCTGGTGGCGGCGGGCAGGGCGTCGTCCCTGGCGGTGGGCTTGCGCTTGCGGGAGGAGGCGCGCGCCGGCGCGGCGGCGGCGGAGGAGGAGGTCATGGCTTGCTCCGATCTAGGGTCCCGGCTCGAGAATGGGTTTGGATTTGGGCTTTGTGGGGATGGTGACGACAGACAGGGGTGGCCGCTGGCGAGGCGTCACGCGTGTGGGGCCCACGATGCACGCACGGGCGAGGAAAAACGAGATAGCGACGTGCGGGCAGAAAGTGGAATTTGGAGGTGGAAATCGAGAGGGACTACCAACGTACGGTGAACTCCCATTTAATAGTAAAGATCACAAGGCCGTGTTGGGAAAGCACTCACCTTGCAGATTCATGTGTACCCCCGTTATTGCTTTTGGTATAACATGCATGGGGCCAATTGTAGGGGGATATATAGCAAAATTATGCGTCACTTAGAGATTGCAATCAGTAGGAGGTAGATTTGAGAATATTTCCATGGACTTTTTAGAGTATACAAAAATATTTCAAGGCTTTTCTTTTTTTACACGAGATGGAAATGTCAAAGTCGAAACCAAAACAATTAGCCATGACTAATTGCAGTTAAGTTCGGGGTATCATATTTCACGAATAAATCTATTACTCCCATCTTTCTATAACATACATACAAGCCCACCGCGGAACCAAACTGGTCGGTGCCTGCAACTCCACAACTATATATACATTGTATTCTGCGCCGCGATATATTTCTGCCTTATCTTTCATTATCCCACACTACATGGGTGAGTATGTATATTATACCTATACATGGTTGCCACTAGCTAGGGATCGAGAGTTGAAAAATTATATAATGGGGGAAGGTGGGAAAAGATAGGAGCTGCCCATTCCCTGGTTTATCTTGGGACAAAAGATTGCCCAACAGCTCGAGCCAGCTTTAATTTGTTGACGTCTCGTCCGTCCGTCGATCCATGTATGGTGGGTGCCGACCTGACCCGTCCCGTCCAACCAACTATTTCCTCTCTGCATCTGCATAGCCTGCCTGTTTAGCTGCTATACACAGTAGTGTTGGGAAGAAAGCAAAGCAAGCATGCCGCAAGAATATACTTGTCGTAGAATAAACTAGCTCCTTGTATGTAGAGTTGTACATATGCATATATACTGATATACATTATGTATATATACGAGCAGAGCAGCAGTACTATTTCCTCTCTGCATCGGCTATTTGGCTGCCAACACTGTACACAGTAGTGTTGGGAAAGCAAAGCATGCCACAAGAATATACTTGTCGTAGAATAAACTAGCTCCATGTATGTATAGTTGTACATATGCATATATACATATATGTATATATACGAGCAGAGCAGCAGTACTGTGCGCATGTAGATGGACATGAACTGATCGATCGATATATCATGGCCTTCTATATCTGGAAACGTGAGAATAATTGCGACAGTGGTGTTGCCTAATTGGGAAACCGCCGCACTGTACATTCCGGCGGCAGCACGGCCAGGACCGGGCCGTCAAAATCAGGGGCCCTGTGCTAATATCTGAGAAATGGGCCCTACTTTCTATTTGTAAATATCCGTGACCAACTCTATCGAAGTGCTGATCGGAGTGGGCGATTGGCAATCGATCACAAAAGCGGAGGAAGTCATGAAGGAACATAAAATGGACCGTCGCTTGGCGGCGTGTCAGCTCGACGGTGCTCGCCTCGAAGATTTTTTTGCTATGCTGGCATGATCAATTAATTCATCGGGGGGGGGGGGGGGGGGGGGGGGGGGGTGCTCGCTTCGTTCTGAACTCAAATGACTCCATTACCTCGTGTCCATGCAGGCAGGCAGACACCCAACTGAGTGCCTCCGAATTTTTGGGTGACATAGTTTATACTACCATTAGTTTGGTTCCCTCAAAGAAATATAGTCACCATTCAAATAAAATTAACCATTTAATACTAGCTCCAATCAATAATAGTATATGCGTGCCTTGACGAGTTGCTAGGTGGCATGTCCCAACTTCCTGATACATTCACATTCTCTCGAAAAACAAAATCCTTAACCATTTAGTACTAGCTCCAATCAATAATAGTATATGCGTGCCTTGACGAGTTGCTAGGTGGCATGTCCCAACTTCCTACATTCACATTCTCTCGAAAAACAAAATCCCAAGACATCTGTAGTTTCACGGGATAGGCCCTCTACGGTAACGGGTAACCCAACCCAGTTTAAATTTCAGTTTGCAATTAAAACTAGGTAAACAAATTAGTTGTATTCAGTTCACAATTAAAACAAGGTAAAAAATTAAAAGTGTGGGTGTTAGGATTCGATCCCAGAACCTACACAAAAGTAGCAATGGTTCTAACCACTACGCCATGCATTGTTTTACGTACATAGTTCGGTACAAATTTCTTTGTTCTAGACGTAGAAACATAAATTCAAATTTATGGGCCCCCAAAAATTTGGGGCCCTGTGCGGGTGGCACAGTCCGCACCACTGTGGGCCCGGGCCTGAGCACGGCACTCATTCACCTGTCGATATCGCTGTAGTACATTCCGCCGCACTATGCATCGTTAATGATCAAAGTTGTTCCCATGGGTAGTATGATAGTGGCTCTTCCGGAGCCAACTATATAAGAATCGCAGTCGGCGATTTTCATAACACTACCTCGAGATTTTATTAGACTCAAAGCACACAATTTGTCTCAAAATGGTATTTGTGTATCGTTTTCCACAAAACATGTTTACTCCATTGGTGTGCCACACGTGTTCTAAGATATTTGCATGTAATTAAAATAATGAAGCGAGGAAGTAGCGACATTATAGAACAAATGCATATACATCTCAGAACATAACATGCCATCATATTTAAATAGAGGAATTAATGAACGATAATCAAATATCATTCAACCGTCGAAATAATGAATATGTCTTGCTCTTATAGAGCTTACAAAACCAAATGTATCTCAAATAGCCTAAGGAATCATGATAAATGAAGTAGTGGAAGCTTAGACGGGCGTAGTGAACGCGCCGTTCACTTCACACTCAAACTCCAACTGTGCGAACTGCTCCTCACTGATTATAAGATCATCATCAGTGCCTACACGAGGCGCAAAAAGGGCACGCCAAGTGATCGACCTCCATAGAGACGTCGACGTCCGATGGGACCGTCGGAGCTATCTCCATGGGCGCAACTAGAAGTGCAGCAATAGGCGGAGGTGGAGGCGGCGAGAGGAGCTCAGGCGCCACCATGGGTGTCGGAGGTGCCTCCCCTGTACTGAGGCGAGGTGAGATTCATGCACCTTCTTACTAGCCTTGTACGTTGCCACAACGTCCTTAGGTGCACGGCACTGGCATGAGAAGTGTTCTGTAGAGCCGCACCGATAGCATTCCTGGGGCCTCTGCTCCCCCTTGCCTGGCTGATGCTGCTGAGCCTGGCGGGGGGGGGGGGGTGAGGCACCTTCTTGCCCTTCCTACCTCTCTTCTTCTTGAGAGGCACATGGGCCTTCTAGACGTTAGCATGGCCCCCTGACGGGAACTCGCCCCAAGTGGCTGCGCGAGAGAGTTCTTTTTCACAAGAGCTCATCCTGCGTCTCCTCCACCTGGAGTATGTCCACAAGCTCTGCATACTGCGTGTACTGCCCCTGGCGGTAGTTTCGCGAGGACTGTACAGCGGATTGGGGTGGAAAGTGGAGAGAGTTTTCTCAATCTTCTAGGTGTCGGTGATAGTGACACCACACATCCGAAGAGAGGTGCAAATCCGGTGCAAAGCCGAATTGTAGTCTCCCACCGTCTGGAAGTCCTGAAACCTCAGACGTATCCACTCCGCCTCCACCAGCGGGCGAACAGTGTACTTCAGTCGCTCGAAACGCTGTTTTAAGAGCATTCCAGAGGTCCAAAGCACTCCGCTCAGCCATGTACTTATTTTTCAGAGTACTGCAGAGGTGGTGACGCGGAAAATGCAGAGCCTGGGCATTCTGAACAGAGGTGATAGCGCCGGTGACCGCTTGGGTCCCCGGGCCAATTGCCTTGGTCAGCTCCCCGGGTGTGAGGAAGATCTCAACGTCCGATGCCCATGTCAGGTAGTTCAGCCCATTTTGGGCTAGCTCGGTGAACTCACGATTGACGATTCCGGCCATCTGCGATTTATGCAAATCTTATTAGATTACAGCAGGTAATCCGGATTACAGCAGGTAATCCATTGCACAAATGCGATGAAGATACAATTGTTCATTAACATGACGTTCCAATATGTAAAAACATGCTAATAATGATTTCAAAGCGATTAAAGGTAATTAAACAATTAATTCTAGCAATGAAAACATATAATCAAAGCATTATAATGACGGAAACATGTTAAGCGCATCACTAACGTGAAAAAAATGGCCCCAAAATTGACCTTCCGAAATTATTTTATGCACAAAAATACAATTTCAGCAAAATTAGACTTGACCAGGGACTGGTAAATTTATTCAACAGGAATAAAGTTATACCTAATTCTGGAAAAGTTTAAGTGCTAAAATGTAAAATACGCGCATTCGGTCCGGCCCGATCGGCAGCAGGCCGAAACTGGGCCGCAAACCGTCCGACGACCCATCATCATTCCTCTCTGCCCAGCGCTGGCCTTTGTTTTTTTTTCGACCGCATAACCGTCCGAATTGGGTCCAGAGGGCCCAGCAGCGGCCCAACCGAACCCTAGAAGGGTCGGCCGCCTCACGCGTTGACCGAGGTCGAAGCTCTGGTCGTGGTGACGGCCAGCCACGGGTGACCTCCTGGCTCGAGACCAAGGGGCGGCGGCGGGCTGTGACGGCGGCGGCGGCGGCCAGTGGGGCCGCGCGCTCGCGGTGGGTGGCGGGGCGCGCTTGCGCAGGCTCGGCGCGGGTGGCGGGCGGGCGGCCGGTGGCGTGACCTCGCACATCGCGGGGCTCGGCCGACTAGGCCTGGAGCTCGTACGCGGACGGCGCGTCGACGCGGCCATGGCGCGGATGCGGGCGGCGCGGTCACAGTGCTGCCGGGCACGGCGAGCGCGGCGGCCAGCAGGGCCAGGCGGCGGTCGGCGGCGCCCCTCGGGCGTGCGTGCTCGGACGGCACGGCCAGCAGGGCCGTCGTCCGCGGTACGGCGCTGCCGACGCGCAGGTGCGGTCAGCAGGGTACACAGCGAGCACGGTCATCTGGACCTTCTCGCGCGGAAGAGCGACGGCGGCGCCACGTAGTGCAAGGCTCGGTGTGTTGCGTGGCGGCTTGCCGACCTATGCAACACACGGCGAGCGGCTCTACGGCAGTCAGCCGACGACGTCTTTTACGCCGACATAGAAAACACTTCGGATGACAATCTTCATCGTCCGTTCATCTGGAATTGAGACGGCGCGTCGCACAGCTGGTGCATCGCGGCGGTACCGTGATCATCTGGATCACGTCCATACCGACTCCCTACGGTGCCGTCAACAAATCCCCCATGAATCCGAGAGCATCGACATTGGTCGGCGACGTATTCGTCAGCTCGGCTCTCGGGAGGGAAATCGACACCGTAGGTAATACATAATCCGTATAAAAACGT